>PYDT01001367.1:0-22983 GCA_004837865.1 Musa balbisiana
GTGTTCGGTAGAGAAGAGCTAATATGTTTCCAATACTTTTTTGGTCTGGTTGCAAGTTACCACGAATACATATGGTAAAAGGGATGAGAGAGATTACAATCACGGAAAAATCGATAGAGAAAACCCGCTATCGAGTCGACCGATGGACCATAACGCATTACAATTCGTGCTCTAACCTCTGAGCTAATGGCGGGCTCACATACATAACAGAAATAGTATATAAGAAATTAGGAAACTACCGGATTTTAGCTATTAGCGCGCTTCTCTATTAGCTATTCGTTTAATATTAACTATGAACTATACTGATGGTAAATATATAGTATAGTTCTAATATCGTTTATATAGTATACTTAGTATACTTCTAAACTATCTACATCTAAATATATACTTAACTAAACTATATACTATAACTAACTATAAGAAGACGTCTGACTATCTTCTGACTATTCTAAAACTATATCTAACATAATATACACATGATGTATTTATGATTTTATATTATAATTTATTTAATTTATTTAATTTATATTATAATTTACTTTATATTATTATAATATAATGAATATAAAATTGGTTCAACTTTGGAAATTTTGATTATGACAAATCAATTATTATAAACTAATTATTTTTTAAAGGCAGTTATCGAAAACTTATAGGAAAATCGTATTAGTAAATCTATCAGATTCATATGAATTTAATTTCTTATGTTAATTAAGCTATAGCGTGCATCGGTCCGAATATAAAAAAAACGCTAAGGATAGGGGGGGGGGGCGAGATACAATCTACATGAAAATGAGACATTCCTCTGGTTTGATTCGGAAAAGAGGAGATAGGACAAAAAAAAGAAGAATGAATATCGACCGTTCCACTATTCCAAATCGCACTGTAAAAAATGAAAAGTGAGGAGAAACATATAATGTTGGCTATATCCTATCCATATTGAATTGCGGTACATCCATGATCGAATCATTTCTTATTGAAACAAGGGTCATTCAATATAAATGAACTGATGGAGATATCCAAAAATTCAAACGCACATACACTTTTTCAATATAGAAATCATATCTAACGAATTCACGGGTCCAAACAAACAAATAAATAAAAAAGATAGTTGGCATTCAACTAGATCTGGTATCAAAGGGTATATGGCGAAATCGGTAGTAAAGACGCGCGGCCTTGATTGGATTGGCCTTATAATGGACCTGCTAAGTGGTAACTTCCAACATTCAGAGAACCTGGAATGTAGAATGGGCAATCCCTGACAATCTTATTTTGAGAAAACAAAGGTTATAAAACTGAATTTAAAAGGATATGTGCAGAGACTCCAATTGAAAGCTGTTCTAACTACCGAATGGAGTTGACCCTACGTTTTGTTGGTAGCTGGAATCCGTCTATCAAAATTACAGAAAAGATGGGCCTATATACCTAATACTATTTTATAACATACTGCCATATCCACGATTAATCATCGCCGATCTATATAATTAAATTATTCTAATTATATATGTGAAAAATTATAATTAAAATTCAGAGTTATTATGAATCCTTTCAATGGAAAAGGTTTTTTTTTTGAATGCAAGATCGAATATTCACTTATGAATCCTTCATTCCAGAGTTGATAGATCTTTTGAAAACTGTTTAATCGGACGGAAAGAGAGAGTCCCATTCTACATGTCAAGACCGACAAACCATGAATTTCATAGTAGAGGAAAATCCGTCGCTTAAAAAAAAAATCGTGAAGGGTTCAAGTTCCCTCTATCCCCAATAAAAAGCCTATTTACTTCCTAAGTTTTATCCTCTGCTTTTTTTTCATCAGTGGTTCAGTTCCAACCAAATTCACTATCTTCTCATTCACACTCTACTCTTTCACACACGGATCGAACACAAATCCTTGGTCTTTCCCAATTTGGGATAGAACCTGTACAAATGAACATATAGGAGCAAAGAATCTCTAATTTTGATCATTTCACGAGTCCATCTCATTATCCTTACACTTACTTGTTCAATTTTTTACTACTTTTTAGTCCTTAATTAACTAGACACAAGTTACTTCCACAGGATGATTCCGGGAAATGGTCGGTATATCTCATGGGGTTGGGTAAGCAAGGACATGAAATCCTCGGTCAACCAGTCAAATACTGTTCCTTACACGTAATAATGGTATCGGATAGATATTCCTACAAATTAATCGAGATAGATTCGGGCGTTAATAGGTCGATCATGATACGTATTGACTCATCTAGATTGTTACATATTTACCTCATCTAGATGTATATATATATATATACCTCCTTTTGGGGGGATTGGGTAAAAAAATATAGTTTGGATGGTTATGGTAAAGAACAAACTTGAGATTATGCTTCCCTCTCTTTTTTCTTTCTGGTGTTTCTTCATACTGTCTTTCCCTCTCATTCACAAGAAATATTAAGTCTTCATCATATCCAAAATAAAATAATAAGTACAAAAAAAACTAAAGTCAGAGGAGTTAACATATAGCATATAGACAAATGCACTTCAGACACAGTACAAGTGTGAACCAAATCCGCTTTCATTTCTTTCTCATGTTCATATTTTTGACATTTATTTTTCCATTTCTTCACTCTATGCTTACGTTACTTTCCGGTCCATCTACACTAAGAAGTTATGTCGCGGTAAAAGTTCATAGTGCAGACTTCTTTTGATTCATCCCATGTTATCTGCTCAGACAAATGATAGATCTATTCCAAATTTTGGAATATAATGAAGTTTTTTTTAGGTTATCCATATACGAATTAAAGTCCGGTTTACTTTCTTTCATCTAGAACGAACGAAAATATTCCTTCACTTGAAAGAAATCTGGATCGTGTCATAGGCTTATAGTAACAATTATTTCTTATCATTTAATGAGCATCTTGTATTCCATAGAATTTGGGGGTAATATAGTCCCTTACGTAGGGGCCAACCTATCCAACTTCCGGCATCAACATACGTTTTAAGGCGTGATGATTATCATAAGAGATCCCAACATCCATAAGGATTCGCGTTCGATTCTTGAAAATCACACTTCTCCAAATCCAGAAACAGACGGGATTCTAGATTATTCCTTGGGGCAAATACTTTTATGCATACCTCTTCTGGTTTAGCTATACCATACTGTAGTCTCGTAAGATGATACACACTGGCTAACAATCCGCCTGTGCTACATCATATGCCACACTGGGGCGCGTAAATATTGTACCCCTAGACATATGAAATGACAGCAATGGAATCCCAATCCTCCTCGGTTTTTATTTGGAAAGTATTCTTTCCTCGGCAATCAAAGCCCAAAGATCTTTACGAAATCATGTTGCTAACCAATCAGATAAAAAGGTCCTGCTGCATCTTCTTGATCTCTCCCACATTGTATTTGTATGAGTATTTTTCAATTTCAATGAAAATTTTTTAAAGATTGACCCTTTTCTTTCGTATTCTGCACAAAAGAACCTTACCTGTCCTGATCACTATCCTGGGAGAATAACGAAACTTTTGGATTTGAAAAAGGTTTCGAAGGTATCTCTAAGTAGATGGTGATTTGATAGAGGCAATTCTTGATCAGAATTTCCAGTATATATGCGTCGAACACAAAAACCTTGTGATTTGTAGTAAAACATCGATTTTCCTGTTGAGACCAGTTCTATCTTCAAAGCTTTCTCGAGATATTTTCTTACAAGTCTCGTTATAGCATCTATAACGGCGCTCGGTTTAGGTGGCGCCGTCAAATAGACATCGACAGAATTAGCTTATCGACTTCCACGAACAGTACTATAGAATCGTACTGAACATCCCTCCTTAATAGTAACAACTCCCATCAATGAACATAATTTTTGGTTTTCAGGCATTTGCTCATATAAGCTTACTAAAGAAGGAGCCATTTGTTCATTGTTACTGGCCGCTTTTAAATTAGGTCTGCTTGTCCTAGGACTCGATCTTGGTACAATCCATAACGCTCAAAGCGAATCGCGAGCCTATTAATGGCCAATTCAATGAAACAACAACTGTTACCGTATAGAATCGGCCATCAAACTGGAAAGTCTGACCAAGTCGAAGATCATTCATTATTGAATAACTGAAGTGGTAAATTGTTTTGGTTCAACTAAGAAACCAATCAAATTCATAACTGTCTCAATGTAATCTTTTCCTTCATCTTTTATTTTGGATTGTGCTGATATTTCAGTTAATACCTTCCAATGCTCCTTTCGACATGCATAAACTGAACCAACAATTGGAAGCACAAAAATTACGCTTCGATAAATACAGATACACCCAACTTTTTTAAAATCGAAACTCATTGCCCATGGATAAGAAGACCGTTTCAACATCAAAAACAACAAAACTAATCAAACATGTAATAGCGGATTCGAATTTAACCAAGCTCCCCATGTTCTATAAACCCGATTCATAACTAGAGAGCTTCTGGTCCTTCACTAACGGCTAAAACTCCGGAAATTACAATGCCCGATAGGAAAACGCTTGTATTATTAGAAGGTGCCCAGAAAATATCATATTCGTGAAGCAGAAACCTAACTGTCCCTATTAATTGGACTCATGCTGAATTATTCGATTCGAATCGGAATTGGTCATTCTCCATAACTGCTTATCTTAGGCGAAACACGAATTGATTTGGATCAAATCAAACTGCATAGTTTCGAGTTTGTGTGCTGTGGGGCATGTTTTTGTTTAAAGATTATCTAATTGAATTTCCCCACTACATTTTTGATTTCGATCTATTAGATAGGTGTAACCATAGGATGCCTTACACAAACAAAACTCTCACTTTGTCCCCTTGGGTTCTCTAATCCTCTAGAAAAAGTAATAAATACTAAAATTATCCTATGCCATATAACTATTTTATGCCATAACTAGAAAAACATCAATACCCTATAATATAGTAAGTAAATATCCTATATTAATACTATGATCTATATGCATTAGAATACTATGTTGATATATATAATCACATCATGAGATAATCATAATTTCATTTCCATTTTTTTAAAACTTTAAATTTTTCAATAGTCTATGGGGTAAAATGTCTATGGATTTCTAGCATAGTGATTTAATTTTTTCGAAGTATTCCTTTGTCATTAAAATCTGGGATAGAGCATTTGCTTCTATTGATTTATACGAATATAATACTAACTAATTGCCTCGAATGGATTTTTTTATCTTTTTCCTTGTCCTAATTTCATTTCTATGTTTCTTAATTGATTCAGATCCGTTGAATTGAGAGGTTGACATATAACAACTTATTCTTTCTATAATACAACAATTGAAACTGGACCTGACTATCCCCCTCCCTCAGAATACATAGCAGAATCCAGTTATTTCATTAGAGTTAATGAAGATTCATCTATTTTTCGGACCCTTTCTCTAGTCCTAAACAAGATTACGATTTGGAATGAACCAAAATACTTGTTTGTTTTGTTACGGCAATAACGCTTAATACTTAATAATAGAATGGTAACCAAGCAATGGGTTTATCGCTACAAGAAAAGTTTTAACAGTCAACCTTCTATACAATGAAACTAGCAAAGAGTGGAGTAGTATAGCGACGGAACTAAATGATTTACATAACTTTCAAATAGAAATAATCACAACATTATCCGAATGATTCGACGACCCAAATCAAATCCCCAAACCCCTCATCATAGAAGAGAGCAATAGAAACTTTTAATAAAATTTAGATTTCGGCCCAAGTTCTTATCTCGTCCAGTATCTCTTGAAATCATCATAATTTGCTCTTGTTTTCTGCCAAAACGATTATTGATTAGTTAGGGGATTCTCCAAATACAAGACAAGACCCAAGACCAAGAAAAGAATAGGTCAAGACCCATGTACTTAGGATTCGACTTGGTGTTTTGTTCCCCATAGAAATGAAATATACTAACTAAATATATATATTAGGATTAGGGCTATACGGACTCGAACCGTAGACCTTCTCGTAAAACGTCCAAAAACTGATTATTATCGAAATGATTCGAACTGTTTCAAAGACCAACATGCATTTTGTTGCAGTGGGCTCTTTCATCACTGTTGTAAGATCATTTATCCCCCATTATTTGTTTCTTAGAGGAAGATAATAATGGTTCCATGTCTCTATTATTATTTGGATGCTGAATCTAGGAGCAATACCAAGTGTTTCAAAGAAGGGTTATCTTGACTTGGTCTGCCTTCGGCCTAGATCACCTAAGTTAATATGGAATCGCTACGCTCCGCTCAACAGTCGAATATGAGACTTCATACACTTAAAGTTCATGGACGAAAAGAGGTTATTTTGAAGGCCTTTACCATATTGCCTAGCATTGAGGGGCTTGGTATTTACCTTTTTAAAAACATCAACTTCAAATCATGCGGGTTCTATTTGATTGGCATGTCGCATCGCGCGCCGCATCGGACCGAAACCAAATCGTTTGTCAGCTATTGTTCTCTTGTTCCCCGAACCTATTATTAGATTGATTTCTCTCTCAAATACGATCAATTAGGTTCGTGCCATAATAGGCTCCTTTGAAAAGCATGCGAGCCGTGTAAAGAGGTGCTCACCAACTGAGCTATAGCCCTTGTCATAGACATCTTAACATATAATAATTTCTTGCAAGATGGATAAATTTCCATAATCCCATCCAGAGCTATCTGATCATTTATTTTTAATTTACGCTAACATAACAGATTATATTGCTTAAAATAATATTCCACCTATATCCCGAAGTGATGTTTATTTTTGTGGTGATAAATGACCTACTTAACTCAGTGGTAGGAGTATGCTTTCATACGGCTGGATCATTGTTCCCAATAGTAGTATCCTTAATTAGATACCGGAGTCGATGAAATTATAATCTAATAGTTTTTTCACCCCATCTTCTTTTTTTGTTTTATCAGATTAACTTGATTGTGTTCAATGGCAGAATCAACATGTGGTTATCATAAAGAATTTTTAAAAACCCTCTTTATTATTGTGATGTATTGACTTGACTCGTATGAAATAACATTTGACGAGCCTCTAACTCGTGTCCTAGCTCGTCTGAGGTAGATTCGCTTTCAATTGCTTGCCTTCCCTCAGGCTCACGCAATTAGCTTCAGCTATTTCAAAGGCTTGTTGAGCTTCTTGCGGATCAATTTCAGTACTTATTTCCGCATCATTTCCTCCAAATGGTGATCCATTATTACCTATTCTAAAGCGAACCACCCATCAGAGCCACCGTTAACCCTTGTCGTTGTTGAGGCGTATTCTCAAAAGACCTATATCTACACCGTGGCATAGGGGCGTGTTTGGGTAATACCCAATTTGGCCACTATTAGTAGATAAATTTATTTCTTTCACTTCTGAGTCCCCATATTCGATGAGAGTCATAACCAAGATTTCATGTCTTTCTTCCATTTGCCGTCTCCTCTTATAAGTTCATAGCTTTTCGCGTAGCTCCTCGATGTTTACCTACTAATAAAAGGCCTGCTCGGGAAGACCGTCTAACTCCCGCAAGGAATCAGTTTGAACCCCTAATTGTTTCTGCAAGACCACATATTTTTCCTGGAGAACAGTAAATACTTCTGTTCTGCCACGACAAGTTTGTGATAAGAACGCTCGATTTTTCGTGCTCTTGCTACAGTTAAACGATCTTCTTCGGAATAATTCGTCCAACCCAGAATAGCTATAGTTCCCTGACGTTCTTTTGTACCGTTGTGAGTTTGCTTAACTCTTTGCGGCAGTTTCATAAGGTTCCTCGCCACGCTCCGAGGTTGTGTAACATAGTTGACGTTGACTCTAAGGATCCACGCGGGATAAAATCCTTTGTCAGCCAATCCGCTTGATAATACTGTAGTATCAGCTAAATGTGCAATGTCGTGGCAGAGCAGGTCGTCAAATCGTCCGCGGGTACATAAACGCTTGGATCAAGTTGATAGATCCTCTTTGGTAGAATAATTTCTTTCTCTTGCAAAGAACCCTTTCTGTACTAAGGGTAGTTTTGATAACCCCTGCAGAAGGCATTCTCCCCATAAGGCGGATACTTCTGTCCTGCTTGACGAAACGAAGATATTCGATGAATCGAAGTACGTCTTTTCATTACATCCCGGAAATACTCCGCCAAGTTTATGGCATTCAAACACCTCTCTAACGAGCTCCCCGTCGTTCCTTCATTTGAACCATGAGACGAGCTAACTTTGATTCTGCTCAATATTTTTTCATAATTACTCCGGATCTTTCATTTCCATGTAAAGATTCATTTCCTTCACGAGTACGTTCGCCTACTCTTCCGCCAATAACAGATACGCCGCCATGAGCTTTGCAATGTTGTTTGATCATTCCATGATGGTACTGTTTTAAACCACTCCGCTCCTCCCAAATAGTCCGATTTTTTCCTCACGCGATAAGGAGCTAAAAGATCCACTACTTTTTAATTCCTGTTTTCAAATTGATACAATTTCGTCCTAACTGTATAAATAAAGGCAGGTGCAAGTTCTAATGATGGAGATGGTTGTGCTAGTATCTACAGACCTAAATTTCACAGGCTCCCCAAGAACGTTTAAAATTCGTCCCGAGGGTACTCCACACGACTGGACGCTAGAGAGCTCCCTTGTCAATAATCCTTCATTCTCTCATCATCCATCTGTAGCACTCCTAGCTTACAAGCTCTAACTCGTTATTTTCCTAATAATTGTTGTCCTCACAAGTCACATTCATTTGCTGACCGATAGTATCTCGACCCTTAACAACCAAAGCGTTATAATAGTAGGCATCTTGCCCGAGGAAAAACAACATCCAGTACTGTGCCAAATAATTGAGCGATACGGCCCTAGGTTTTGTCTTCAAGTGTGGACCGCAGGACTAAAGTGTAGGGTTGCTTCTCATAATTATAAGTAAAGTAAAGTAATGTCGAATTTTTTTTTGAATAGTGCCCGGCCAAGTCGAAAATAATGTCCGATAGCAATTGTCGTTTAATTCAATAAGAAATAAATTGTAGTTACACTGATTTAGTGGGTACCACCCACAGAATACGCTTCAATCGTTTACTCATTCAATGAGTAAATTTTTCAAGTTCGCCATCCGTCTTTTTTCAAAAGACATATTAATTCATGAAATCACGAGTACGGCTCTTTCATTTCTCTATCATTTATGAAAAACCATCCGTATTAGCTTCTATTATCTATAGTAAGTCGAACCCGAACCTCCATTTATGATTCATTATGTCTATCTACTGGCCATTGTTTCTTTTTTTTGGATAATCTTGATTTCCGCCTCTCTATTCTTTAGTAAACTCTTTTAGATGATTATGCCTATTTGCGACACATCTAGGCTTTACTATACAACATATATCACGTCAAGAGTGAATTTGTCTTATTATTTAATTCAAAATAAAAGGATACCCTTTGATTTATTGTAAACTTGCAAAACAAAATTGGTTTGGGTTGCGCCATATATTCAAAGAGTATCAATATGATGTATTTGATGAATCAATACATGGTCTTATGAACCATTTCATGTTAACATAACATGAAATTAGTTGATATCTTAGTTTAATATTTTTTTTTCTCTTTTTTTTTTTTTTTTGAAAAATTTTTTGTCAAGGTTTCATTCAGGCAAAATCTATATCAGTAACCTTTCGTTGGTTGTGAAATTCTTATTCATGGTTGTAGGGAGGGACTTATGTCACCACAAACAGAGAACTAAAGCAAGTGTTGATTTAAGCTGGTGTTTAAAGATTACAATTGAACTTATTATACTCCTGACTACGAGTCAAAGATACTGATAGTCTGTCAGCATTCCGAGTAACTCCTCAACCTGGAGTTCCGCCCGAAGAAGCAGGGGCTGCGGTAGCTGCCGAAATCTTCTACTGGTACATGGAAAATGTGTGGACTGATGGACTTACCAGTCTTGATCGTTACACAGGGCGCTGCTACCACATCGAGGGCCGTGGTTTGTGGAGGAAAATCAATATATTTGCTTATGTCCTTATCCTTTATACCTTTTTAAGAAGGTTCTTTACTTAACATGTTTACTTCCATTGTGGGTAATATTTTGGTTTCAACGCTACAGCCGCTCGCGGAGTATCTGCGAATTTCCCACTTCTTATTCCAAACTTTCCAAGGCCCGCCCTCACGGCATTCATTAAAGAGATAAGTAACAAGTATGGTCGTCCCCTATTGCTGTAACTATTAAACCAAAATTGTGGATTATCCCTGCAAAAAACACGTATAGCGGTTTATGAAGTCTACGTGGTGGACTTGATTTTTACCAAAATGATGGAAAACGCGGTTAACCCACCATTTAGTGCGTTGGAGAGATCGTTTCCTTTTTTGGCGCCGAAGCAATTTTTAAAGCGCAGGCGAAACTTGAATCCAAAGGAAGTACTTGAATGCTACTGCGGTACATGTTAAGAAATGATGAAAGGGCCAGAAGTTCCAGCGACTTAGGAGTTTCTATTAGTAATGCATGACTACTTAACTGGTGGATTCCACTGCAAATCCTAGCTTGGCTCATTATTGCCGTGAACAACGCCTACTTCTCCATCCCATCGCGCAATGCTGCAGTTTTGTAGACAGAAAAATCTGGTATGCATTTCCGTGTACTAGCTAAAGCCTTACGTATGTCTTGGTGAGATCATATTCACTCCGGTACAGAGAGGTAAACTGAAGGGGAACGTGAGATGACTTTTAGGTTTTCGTTGATTTATCTGATGATTCTATCGAAAAGACCGAAGTCGCGAGTAGTTTTCTTCACTCAAGATTGGTCTTCTATCCAGGTTTCTGCCCGTGGCTCAGGGGTTATTCGGTTTGGCATATGCCTGCTCTGACCGAAATCTTTGGGGATGATTCCGTACTACGTTGGCGGAGGACTGTAGGACACCCTTGGGGAAAGCACCTGTGCGTAGCTATCTGGGGGCTTTAGAGCATGTTTACAGCTCTGTCATGGAGGACGTGATCTTTGCGCGTGAAGGTTAATGAAATTCTCCGTGAGCTAGCAATGTAGCCCTGAACTAGCCGCTGCTTGTAGAGTATGGAAAATCATTCGAATTCGAACCAGTAGATAGCTAGATAACGAGAAAAGACTTGTGCAAATTCAGTAATTCCGGTTGTCTCCTAATGATTAAATTCAAGTCTGCCCAATCTTTTCCCTAAAACAAAGATTGGGCCGATTGCCGAATAAAAAAACGAATGACATTCTATAATACTATGTATTTTCTATATCTTTTTATATGTCACAATGTAACAGTTTACCTATTATAAAATAAGATCGAAGACTAACACCTTCATACTTCTATGTTTGTTGTTGGAATCCATAGGCTTGGATGATTATGATCCTTGGGATTGGTGCCTTTTGTATATCTCCTATTTCAGGCCATAGATCAGCAAGAAAGGCTCCTTTCACCCATCCTATAGATTGTCTTTTTCGTTCCATGTTAAATAGAACTTAATTATTTTTTTGTGATTATACGAAAACAAATTCTTTATTCTTTATTATAGAAATAAACACTATCTCTATTTTCGGATGAGAAGTTGTTACGCACATGGCAGAAAGCTGTTTCTTTCTATTTTTAAAATTGAGAACAAGGATTCTATCAATATATATGAGTGATACCTCGGCTTCCTCCCACAAAAGAGAAATCATTACTTTTTCACTATTTGATTCGTATCAATTAAGCATACAATCTAATCCTAATCTTAGGATTGTTAATTCATAACGAGTTAAGTATTGAAGAACGGTAGTAGTGAAGAAATGATTATCCATCGAATTGTATTGTAGTTCATCAAATAGGGGGTGAAAGACTCTATGAGGACAATGGTGGTTCCGTTTCGATGTTGTCTAACGCGAAGTTAGAACTAGGTTGGGCTAAGTACTCAATGGATAGCTTGATGGTATTGGGACATACAGTAACGTGAACACCTATCTAAAGCGATCCGAAGAAAAAGATTCCTAGTTGGAATCATATGTAATTATAGTTTCACTATGTTGTTCTTTATTTGAAATCAAGGATATTTGGAGTTTGACCTGATAGACTTTTTTAGTTGGGATAGTATGGTGACAGTTAACTCTTAATATTTTGATATTGAAAATCAGATTTTTTGAGGTGACAATGATAGTTCTTTTCTGAGTGACGAGAAAAAAACTTTCTAGTTATTTGGTAGGGGTATAAGACAAAGAATCACTACTATTATCATTACATTTAGGATACTCATTCTAGTTGGAATAATCACAGTAATAGTTGCATTGATAGTTATCTTCGTTTTGAAGTCAGTATTACTAGTTTTTTTCGGGTAGTACCAACAATTACAGTGACAGTTACTTTTATAACTCCTTTTGTACGAAAATAAAAAGTATGAGAGCGGTAGGGTCTAGTAAAAGAACTAAAAAAATTTCAATGATTTCCATAATAATAAATTCCATGAAGGAAGTAGAAATCGATTTCCATGAAGAAGTAGAATCATAATTTTCCATGAAAGAGTAGAATCAGATTCCATGGACGTAGAATCAGTTCCCTGAGAATTAGAAATCAGATTTTCCATGCCGAAGTAGAATCCGATTTCCATGAAGAAGTAAATCGATTTCCAGGAAGTAATAATCGGATTTCCCATGAAAGTGAATCAGGACTTCCTGAAGAAGAGAATCAGACTCCATGAGATAAATCCAATGAGGTGCACTCTAAATCAAAATACAAACATTTAGGGTTCAATGCGAAATTGTTATGGTAAATTATAAAAATTTTTTAAGTCAAAAATGAATATTTGTGAACATGTTGATATCATTTGAACATGAGTAGTTCCAGAATAGAATTGAACTTGATTGAGCCCGGAATTGGGATCCTCGGATAAGATATGATATCTATAGCCCCATTGATTTCGTTCAAAGCGGAACTTATGCATCGTATCGATTTTTATCAAAGAAGGACAAGGTTTAGCTGATGCTATTCAAACCGGCATGGTCAAATAAATGGTATTCCCGTAGCAATGCGTTTATGGATTTCAGTTTATGGAGTAGTATGGGATCCGTATAGGCAGAAAATTACTCGTTTTGATCGAGTAATGCTACTAATCGCTCTACTACCTGTCATTATTGTGTGGTGCCTTTCTGGAGGCGCACGCATGCAAGAAGGAAGTTTGAGCTTGAATGCAAATGGCTCAAATACTCTGCTCATCTAATTATCAATCAGATAAAAGTTTTCTATGTATCAATTCTTACATCTCCTACCACTGGTGGGTCACAGCCATTTTTGGTAGTGGGGGGATATCATTATTGCTGAACCTCACGCCTACCATTGCTTTGCGGTAAAAGAGTATGAAACAAACATTCAAAACGGTAATACCTGAAGGTTCACAAGTGTCTGAGTATTTATTCCATAAAGTTTATGTCGACCCAATAGTACCAGTAATCTTCTAAAAGGTGTTCTGGGATTTATTTCCGCTCCACGTTTCTTTCCCTTTGATCCAAGTTCAAAATGTAAAGTATAGCACGAGATTCATTTAATTTTATTTGTAGCGACAAGTATTTAATTCCGTCGTAATCAGGTGTTTTTCTTCTGGTGAACATAAGTTCTCCTGTAATAAGAGACAGAGGTTTCGGATAATTTTATTTTATATTTTATTATATTTATTATTCGTTATTTTTTATTATTTTTAGATTATTGTTAATTATAATTATATATAAATAATATAACATAATAAATATAAAATTTTTTTTAGAATATTTTAGATATAGAATATATGTTTCTATCTATCATTTTCTATCTAATCATATATAATTATAGTTGATTCACTTATTACGTATAATAAATCATTTATTTAATTTTTATTATATATTTATAATATACGAATGGCTTGATATTCTTATAATAATACTTGATATTACTATAATAGATAATTCATAATAATTAGATATCTCATAAAAGTAGCTTTCTAATAGATAGAATAGTAAAACAGATAGAAATATTAATTGAGCACCTATTCTATGACGATCCCAACTTACCCTCTATTTTTGTGCCTTAGTGGCTAGTGTTCCGGTCATTGCAATGGGTTCCTTATTTCTTTCTTCAGTCCAAAAAAAGAAGATTGTCTAGACCAATGGGACCGATCTTGAATCAATTTATTTCAACACTGGATGATAACTACAGATATTTAGCTCGGTAATATGGTATGTAAGTGCTCTTTCCAACACACAAATGAAAGACCTGGTATGCGGATAATGATATCTGCATTAAGCATGTAATGTGAATTAGCTGGTTCAAATGGATTGTGAATATTTTAAATAGAACTAATGTATCTACCAATTACTCCTAATGTTTCACATCAGATATTGCTATTTGATGAACTTTCCTTCGGGATCAAGAAAGGTAAAGTAAAATAATTTATTTGGGTTATTCGCTCATTCCAATCGATGCACTGGATCAGATAGTATGAAATGGCGTCGAACTATATGGATATAACGTATAACGGGGTCTCGAAAAAACGAGTAATTTTTGTGGGCTGTATCCTTTTTTTAGGTTCACATAGATCTTAGTGGTTGGAACTTCCATTTATCTTGGTAGTAATTTGATTCCTTATTTCACAGCTCCGGGCAATCCTTTTTTTTTCCACAAGGTATTCGTGAGTCTTTCTAGGGATCGCGGGTCTATGCAATAGCTCGTATTTGTGGTGCACATTTCGTGGAATGTAGGTATCGGTTATGACCGATTCGATAGAAAGAAAAGAATAGTTTGTTTTTTCGGCCTGGGGATTTCCTGGAATAATCTCGCATCTTCCTTCGCTTCGGTTAATAGAGATCTCCAATCAATCAGAATAGAGGTTAAGAGGGTCTTTATCCTCGTCGTTTCCTTTATATGGAAATATAGGCAAGGGAGCCAGTCCTTGCTCGTACTGTGAAATTTTACATACCAACGATAAATTGAACAAAGCTGCCCGACTTGGGCCTATTTCTTGCGCGTACCAATTGAAGTATTTTGAAACGATGAATTGAAGAATAAAAATGAAGAATAATTTTTGTCAAGATGGGGAAGGAACTTGAAACCTATCCGAACAATATTTCGTATCAGAATTCATCTTTGTACCCCAGATTTGGAATGATACCCTTTTCTGTTTAGAACGGTGAAAACATTTCGAAAAGAATTAATTGTCAGGGGAGTTTTTTTCTCCCTCGAAACTCGATCGTCTTCAGTGGGTTTTCGAGTATTCATCGAAAGGAACAATGAAAATAAAGGGTTCAAATTTACCCATGAGATATCCTGATATATTTATTTCTTTTTTTCTCCTTTCATCCCGACAAGACCTTATTCTATGTCAATCTTCTACTTAAATAAAAAAATACAATTATGACACAATAATAGGAAAGATAACCCCTTAGTCCTACTTGTTTATACAACTCGTGCTTCAAGAATATAGATCAGAGTAGAGTCCACCGAAGGAACAGGTTCATTAACAATTCATTCCAGAAAAAAAAATGAAAAAAAGAAAGCATTGGCCTCCCTCCATATCATCGCTATCTATAGTATTTTTGCCCTGGGGGTCTCTTTCTCATTTAATAAATGTCTGGAAACCCTTGGGTTACTATTGGTGGAATACCAGGCAATCCGAAAAATTTTTTGAATCATATTCAAGAAAAAACGTTTCTGAAAGATTCATAGAATTAGAGAACTATTCTATTGGACGAAATGATACAGGCTACCCCGGAACGCATATACCAAAACTTATATAGGCATACACAAGGAAACAATAACAATTAAGTCAAAGTCACCAATGAATATGATCCCATAACCTTTTGCATTTCTCGACAATATAATCTGTTTTCGCTAATTTTTCCCCTAAGTGGTTATTTTTATTCTTGAGTAATGAAGAACTCGTCATTCTTAATTCTTTGGCGATGAATTCCCTCTATAACATTAAGTGACACAATAAAAGCTTTTTTATATTCTTTTAGTTACTGATTTATTGTCGGTTTCACTCGACCCCTGTTTGGGACTAATGATCGTTCGTCTCAACGATTTTGGTGGATCAATAACGATCAATTATATCTGGTCTTGTTTTCACGTTTTCCAGTTATTCTAGATACATTGTGAATATTGATTTCCCCCCCTTTGGTTAAATCGGTATCTCTTCGCTTGTAGTAATTTATCATTCCATGATGAATAAGAAACCGCCTTGGATCTTATTATATCATCAATCCGAAATCTTCTTCTCTTGCCTCGCCTTTTTTCGTGTATAAAGAAAGTATTTTCATTTTACTAATTCTTTATAACTTTTTTCCTGTTCAAGGTCTTCGTCCCCTCTATATTCCAGTACAATGATTCCAGTACAGACAGCTCGGGTATAGGACTATACTACTACCTAGTCTAATTTAGTTAGAAATTCCGGATCATGATTGGACATGCAAAATAAAAATCTTTTCTTGGTCAGGAAGAGATGACTCGATTCCATTTCTGTATCGATCATGATATATGTAATAACTAGAGCATCTATTTCAAAGCAATCATTTTTGCGCAGCAGGGGTTTGAAAAACCCCGCGAGAAGCAACGGACTAATTTGTATGTGCCATTCCATTTAGCTAATAACCCTGGATATTGAGTTCCCGCAAGTCTGTGCTTCCTGATACTGTATTGGAGCAGTTGTTCGAATACCTTTATGAATAAGCAACGGAACAATTCTTGCTAATGGTAAAAGGGGCTTTGAATGTTGGGGCTGTTCGCCTTTAACCCGACGTCGAATTAGGCCCCCCTTGATCGTATGTCGCCTGAGTTGAAAGAAAAGGAGGACATCTGTCTTTTCAGAGTGTATCGGCCCAATAAAGAAATATTATTGTATGGTCCTGTTCCCGGTCAGAAATATATGAAATCGTCTGTCCCCATTCTTTCTCCCCGAACCTGCGACGAAAGAAGAGACGTTCACGTTCTTACAATCTCCTAATACGTAGGTGGGAACAGAGGAATGGTCCATTTATCCGATGGTACAGAAGTAACATAGCAGTCTATAAGCTACATCAGGCAGGTATAGTAGCCCCAATGTACGTAAAGAAAAAGGGGGAGATGAAATAACCATAGTTGCTGCATGCGGATGGACATCAAGTGGTTGATATATACCTCCAGGACAGACTTCTTGGTTCAGAGGGACTGCATCAAGCTGATCACCATTAACATCAAATCCCAATGTGGGAGGCGTTGGTCATGAGAATTCAGAAATAGTTGCTTCAGACCCATTACTGGTCCAAGGTCTTTTTGTTCTTCTTGGCAATCTGTTATTTTGGCACAAGTTGTTTGGTTCTTCAAAAGAAAACATTTTGAAAAGGTTCAATGGTACGAAATGATTTCTATGGCAGAGATTCCTTAAATCAAGTTGGTAAAAGCGCCGAATTTTGTTTGATCATACAATTATGTATATCAAAAAATCTGTAACCTTTTTTGGTTGCTTTGTTTATACTTTTTTTTTCGTTTTTGCGGGACGGACTTCATTACTTGTATCCTATTCTTAGTACTAGACAATAGACATACAAAAAAGAAACAGAGCAAGGATGGAAAAATGAAAAGAAAGAAAATCCCTTTTAGGCGGATTACTAGTCCTTACGGTCTTCTATTCGACACAAGAAAAGGGCGGAAATCCTTTTCTTGTGTTCGTCGTTATATCGAAATAATAATTAGTTTTTCTCCTTTCGTCAAAGAATTACCATTCCTTCTTTTCCGGTCCCACCAACTCTTTTGGTTAATTCCATGAAGTTGTGGACAACAAAAAGAGAGAAAGGTAGGGGAAATAATTGATTGAGCAATAGACCTTCGTCATTAACTTACTTTAACACTTAGAGAAATTAGTCAAGAGAAATTTTCAAACAAATTATATTATAGATTTTTTATAGAGTAGTTCCTATAGTAGTTTATTATAGAAATGATAGTCGTTTAAGTAAGAAATGATTCAGGTGTCCTCTGCGTAAAAATCTTATAATATTGGTATTAATTCAGAAATCCATTGATTACTCTTTTCTTGTTTCTTCATAATAGTTAATATTATGGAGAAAGTAAGAACCGAGCTACGAATCAATCAATAATGCAATTCTTCAAAACTTTATTAAGAAACAAGAATAGAGTGGGTTGAACATCATAGCAAAGGATCCGTTTTTGGTCGTTTTATTTCTACGAATCTATGATTTTGATTATGTTGACTGGCCAATTTTTGTCTGTTATGGAATAGATCAAAATCTTCCTACGTCCTATAAGAGTAAGAAAGAACTCAAACGGGACCTCTACCCTCCTTTGTCTAATTAGAGCGATAAGGTCCCGTGAGTTGCCTTTTCTTACTCTTTCATGTCTACAATCCCGTTTATCCTGATTACTAGAGAGATGAACCCAACCCAAAATACCCGTACAAGAAACACCTATAAACCGATCACAGAAGCCAGTTCAGTTACCACCCAGCAGAGAACCTTCCAGTAGTCTCGGCCTTTCCCCTACTTTCCTCACATTTTCTCAAATGGTATGCTAGAGACAAAAACCATCATGTATAATTAATTAGGATGGTAAGCTGTCCGATGGGATAAGAGAATTCACTATTCTCTTTCTTTCTTTCAATTGCGAAATAATTGGAAACTAAAACAGCAAGTACAAAATAGTAATAAACCCCAGTATATACTGGTACGATCATTCACCATTTGTTCATGTTCGGGTTTGATTGTGTCATACTCAAATTAAAATTAGTTTTCGTTTATGAACGCATTGCGGATATTGACCCAACAAAGAACGGTAGTAACTAGTCCGTGAACGCCAACCATCGCACTGTAAAAATTGGATAGTTCGATGCTATGGTCTTGTGGGCCTCCTAAAAGGATGTACTAATTCATCAGTTGTTCAAAGATCAAAACGCCGGTGATCATGGAATACCTTGTCGCTCTCTGTAAATACTCGTTTTGGCCGAGGCCTTCCAAACACGTCGTAAGCAAACCCGTACTTACGAATAACCAACGCCGCAATGATCGGGAAGGTATAGTAATGCCTAGAATAGAACCAGTATCGCATACTGTAAGCATATTCAGCAAAAAACGTTCTCCCGTGCTTCCAGACAATTCTGCGCTCCACAAATTTTGTACTTCAAAAACAGGGACTCGATTCTCTTGAAAGATGGGATCAGTAATGGAAAACTACTGTATTGCATCTTTGTGAGATCGTCAATTTTTGTACCAAGGTGTATTTCAAGTATAGAATCAGTATAGCTATCCTTCCTCTGGCACAGCACCGCAGTCTCGATCGGTACCGATGTCTACTAAAATGCTTTTCTCTTTTTTTGTTCCTTTCTAGCCTCACTCGATGTCTTCAAAGATCATAGCAATTACTCAAATCCTTCTAAGAAATTGCCATATGGATTCGTATAGAACGTAAAGATCTTGGAAAACGTGAATCGATGGTTCTAATTAATTATGAACATTTAGAATATTCACTTATTGAACATTTATAATTATTCACAAATTCATTATATGTATGGTGCGAAATCTAATAAACCCATTTTGGGGTTAAAAGTTTTTCTGGTTGTTCAAATCTTTTTTATTTCAATCGTTGGTTGTCGTATAATTACAATAAATATACTGGCATACAAAATACAATAGTAATACAGATTAAGTGAAAGAACAGATTACTATTTAGGGAAGGAAACAGAACCAGTTGAACTCCAATTCGTGTGCAACCGTTATGTATTAGAGCCAAAACAAAGGTCTTTCTTGACCAAACTAGAAGTAATGGAACCCCATGAATGGAAAGACAGAATTAAATAATCTAAAGGATAATTGGAAGTTGTTCGTCTTTGATCGATTGGACCTGAAAAAAAGAATAAATAATAAAAATGACAATCAAGTAAAGGTTGTGTTTTTTTCGATAGAGCGGGGGAGCAACTTTTTCTTTCATTTCGAAATATTATGTTTAGGCAATTAGCAACCTATTACTGTACTGAGTGCCCAATGAGTTAAAAAATAAAGGTAAATAGTATCAGCCGCGTTCGTTGCCAAAAAGGGATAATCCTTGAAATAAAGTAATGAATAACATGGAATTTTCAAAGCCAATTCTTTTATTCCAAAAATTACTTAAATTCTTTATATTTATTTAATCTTAATTTTATTTTAATTTTAATTAATATTTAACTTATAAGTCCTATAGTAATTTAAAGTTTTGAATGAGTTCACGCACAGTTTCTTATACTAGTATTTTATACTTATCTTATATTTTACTACTTACTTTTACTATACGTTTCAATCACATTCCACAATGAATACTGGTGATTCCGAATCATAGGATCGGTCAATTCACAGCAGATGAATCGAATTTTCACCTATTCACTCTTAGTTATCTTATCTATAATTACTGATGGATCCGAATTTTCAATTGAACTAAACTAATTCTCTTGTCAATTGATGTTTTCTTGCCGCGAATTTTGTAAAAATTGAAACTTAGGTAAGTGTTTTTCAACGTATGTACAACAGAACAAGCTAATTTACTCTTTCATGCTTACTATAACTAGTTATTTCGGTTTTCTACTGGCTGCTTTAACATAACCTCAGCTCTATTCATTGGTTTGAACAAGATTACCTTATTTGAAATGATTGAATGAAAATTGTACAACGAATATTTCTCTGAGATTCCGGTATGCTATGGTTCTTTCTCACACAATTGCCATTCTTGGTCATTGAGATTCACGGATATTTAGATTAATATTTAGGGATAGATCTTACCTTTCTTTTTATCCCCTTAACAAACCGAATGAGTGAAGTTTTCTATTTGGAATCGTCTTAGTCTAATTCTATTACTTTAGCAGGATTATTCGTACCGCATATTTACAATATAGACGTGGTGATCAGTTGGACCTTTGATTGAGTAATATTTCTTTCTTTTTTTGATTGACCTCCTCGGAAGGAGTCACCTTCAGTTTTCAAGTTACAATTCAACTTTGTTTTTGTTAAATTATTTTATTGTGATTCGACATCACATAAACCGAACACGCTTCTGTATGATTTGAACCTACGACATCGGTTTTGGAGACCCGCGTTCTACCGAACTGACTAAGAGCGCTTTCTTATCCTTATGACATGAGATACGACTGTACTGTAAAGAAAGTAATTTTCTACCCCCAATACGTCTTGCATACATATAGTATGCAGACCGAAGATTATGTCCAATTTTCATCGGATCTCAATGAATCCCTCGTTACTGCCCATGGGAAAGTAATAGGTAGGGATGACAGGATTTGAACCCGTGACATTTGTACCCAAAACAACGCGCTACCAAGCTGCGCTACATCATTTTCAAAATTGTTGTACATTTCATTGTACAAAATCCCTGTCTTGTTTTCCATATCGTCATTTTCTCCTCCATCTATATACAATTTTCTTGTCATTTCTTCTTTTTGGTTTTTGGTTTCATATAATAAAGAATTATATACATCTGAACCCTAACGTCTAAACACAAGTTCAGATTTTTATCAGTATGCCTCAGAAGAAAAAAAACAAGTGGTTAGATTTTTTTTTCTTTTACAAAAAAGAAAAAAATCTATTGCTTCATTGTACATATCTATTTTAGTTAGAATCCTGTTTAGTTAGGAATTCTGTGTAAAAAAATACCACGTGATCTTGACTACAGCGCTGACCATAGATGTATTACAATCTATAATAGAAGGAGGATTTTCAATGCGAGATATAAAACATATTCGCCGTGCACCTGTGCTAAGTACTCTATGGTTTGGGGTCGTTAGCCAGGCCTATTGATAGAAATTAATCGGTTATTTCCGGATGCCTTGTCATTCCCCTTTTTTTAATTCTAGTTATTGTTGATATGCGAAGAAATGAATAAAATTAGAGATACAATTCCACGTGACTAAAATTTCAATTTCGCCCCTATTTTTTCAGTTCTTTAGGATAGGAAGGAAAAGAAAAAGTGTATTTGAAACCTCAGCAAAAATGTGGTAGATCGAAGATCGAATTTTGGAGAACAGAAAGGAAAATGGTGGATCCGTCTACTGCGAGTTCACGAAATCTAGCTAGACATAAGATATTTACCTAAATATAAATAAAATAATATTAATAAATTGAGATTTAGATAGTAACAATTGAGAGTTAGAAGACATATGTATTCTTTAATTATTACTCATTAAATTATTACTTTATTATTCTATTACTTTGGGGATTATTCTCTTAAAATTGTTACGCCATACTAGATATTAATTATCTCTTAATTATCATTATATATGCAATGATAATTGGCAACGAATACTTTAGAAATTCCATTTCTAGTTAGTAACTCTATCGTTTTTTTTTGTTCCTTTTCTTCGTCTTCAGCTCGGATCGAAATAGCAAGAGTTAATCCCGATCCCAAAATTCAAAGGAGGTTCATGCCAAGTGGTAAAGATGTCAGAGTCATAGTTATTTTGGAATGTACCATTGTGCCCGAAATGATGTCAATAAAGAATCGCCAGGTATTTCTAGATATATTACTCAAAAGAATCGACACAATACGCTGGTCGATTAGAATTGAAAAATTTTGTCCGCTATTGTCCAAGCATACGATTCCTGGGAAATAAAGCATCGATCGACAGAACGCGTGTGCGCTCTCGCCAAGGGAGGAAGAACTTACCATATATTTCCATATATCAGAATAATGTATAGCAAATCAAAGCTATTTTGGTCGATCGGAACTGAGTGAATAAGAAATATAATTTTAGAAATAATGAATAAACCATGGATAATCGTATTACGGTTAACGTAGAGACATCTCTCTTTTTCCCTGGGGATCTTCATACCACTGCTTAGCTTTGCATTCGCCTCTGACCATCAAATTAATGTGATAACCCTTCCTCCTCCTTTGCAACAAGGGGCCTTCCGTTTCGGTCTTGCTTCAAACAATTTTGTCTCTCCAATTACCATATCTCTAGATTCAATATTTTTCTATGAGGACTACTGACTCAATCACTTGCTGCCGTTACGCAACAGTTTTTTTCTGTTGAGGTCTATCCGTAAGGTACTCAAATTGGATT
>PYDT01002076.1:0-22980 GCA_004837865.1 Musa balbisiana
TGGGTTATTGGTTGGCGTTTTGAAATCACTCCTATAATAAGGATGACTCGTTTATGATACAAGCGGTAATTGCGTACATACATGGATTACAAAGTTGGTATTTCTGAAGGAGCCTGATACTTTATTACTTTATTTATTTTATTTTTTCCAAGTCAACCATAAATCTCCTAATTGATCCTCAAAATAAATAATTGATCTAATTGCACTTCACGCTCCGAATGATTGAATGGTTCACTCATACATATTTGCTTAGGCGAAACAGAGGATATTTCGATCGAGGGAGAGAACGGGTTAAAGTCCATTAAACCCATCTGTCTGACCATCGCCCTATAAAGTCAACCCAAACTGCATCTTCCTCTCCAGGAGCCGAAAGGTACTTTTGGAACACCAACGGGCATTAAATTACAGAAAATTGAGTACTATACTTCACTTTAATGTGAACATAACAGGGCTTATCGTCTTCATCCTTTTCTGTTTATTGTATTTTTACATATATTTTATAACATAAATTGGAAGGTTTATTTTATAGATGTAAGACAGAATGAATAAGAAAATTTTAACTAACGATCAACGTTGGAGTATAAACAAGTATCTACTCATTCGTTTCCCTAAAGTTACAATCCTCCATTGCGTATTGTACTATCGTAACATAGGATCTGCTTCTCTTTGTTCTTACTAACAGAATGTTCCATATTTTCATGAACGGAAAAAAATTAACCCCTTTCTCATACGGATCTACGAAAAGGTTCAGATACATAGTATAGTCTTTTCCAATGCGATAAAATAAGTGACATAGTGTCTATTTTTCTTGATAAAGGGGTATTCCGGTTGCCTTTGTATCGTGTTCTACTGTCGTATGAATGATCCCCGGTGATTGCTTTCTGTCCATATTAATGCATACATCCCTAGTGCTGGTTGGGCCGGTTCGATGGCTTATACAATTAGCGGTTTTTGATCCCTCTGACCCCGCTCTTGATCAATGTGGAGACAAGGTATGTTCGTTATACCCTTCATGACTAGTTAGGATAACCATTCGTGGGGTGTTGGATATTTCAGGAGAACTTTAACGAACCCGTATTTGTATTTTATGAAGGTGGTGGCAGGGCACATATTGTTGTTTTCTGGCTTGTGTCTTCTGGCAGCTATCTGGCATTGGGTGTATTGGGAACCTAGAATTTCTGTATAAGTACGGGCAAACCATCTTTGGATTGCCTAGATCTTTGGAATTCATTTATTTCTCTCAGGGTTGGCTTGCTTTGGCTTTTGCGCTTTCATTTAACAGGTTGTATGGTCCTGGAATATGGTGTCCGATCCTTATGCTAACTGGAAAAGTACAACCTGTAAGTCCACGTGGGCGCGGAAGCTTTGATCCTTTTGTTCCCGGAGTAATAGCCTCTCACATATTGCAGCGGGTACATTGGGCATATTAGCATCTTATTCCATCTTAGTGTCCGCCGCCTCAACGTCTATCAAAGGCTACGTATGGGCATATGAACTGTACTTCCATAGTATCGCTGCTGTTTTTTTGCAGCTTTCGTTGTTGCTGGAACTATGTGGTATGTTCAGCAACTACCCACTCGAATTATTTGGGTCCCACTCGTTATCAGTGGATCAGGGATACTCAGCAAGAAATAGTATCGAAGTAGTTATCGCCGGACTGCCCAAAATTGCGTTTATCGAAGCTGGTCTAAAATTCCGCGAAAAATTAGCTTTTTATGATTACCTTTGTAATAATCCGCAAAAGGGGGAGTATTCAGAGCGGGTCAATGGACAACGGATGGAATACTGTTGGGTGTTTAGGACTCCCCGTCTTTAGAGATAAGAAGGGCGCGAGCTTTTGTACGTCTTATGCCTACCTTTTTTGAAACCTTCCGTAGTTTTTGGTAATGGGGACGGAATTGTTAAGCCGAGGTTCCTTTTAGAGGGCAGAATCAAGTATAGTGTTGAAAAGTGGTGTAACTGTTGAGTTCTATGGTGGCGAACTCATGGAGTCAGTATCAGATCCTGTGACTGTAAAAAATATGCTAGACGTGCCCTTAGGTGAAATTTTTGTGAATTAGATCGGGCTACTTTGCAAACTGATGGCGTTTTCGCAGCAGTCCAGTGGTTGGTTCACTTTTGGCCCTGCTACGTTGCGTTTGCTCTTCTTTTTCGACACATTTGGATGGCGCGAGAACCTTGTTAGAGATGTTTTTGCTGGCTTGATCCAGAGTTTGGATGCTCACGTGGATTTTGAGCATTCCAAAAAACTTGGAGATCAACTACAAGGACCAGTAGTCGATACAACTTGCTCTGGTATCTTTCGCCTCTTTTTTGATTTGACTAGGGTTAGGGTACGAAGAAACTTGACTTTAATCACCATCTTTTCTTTGACTCTTTCCTTTCTTTAATAGGGTAAATGATGCCAATGCATAGGTGTTGACAGCTATATTGTAAACCACGACGCATCTAGGAAGCATTGGTTTATACATTCCGTTTAGTCTCGCTTTAGGGATAATTTTTTTCGCTATCTTTTTTGAGAACCGCCTCAGGTTCCAACTAAAAAATGAAATAATTTTTCATTATCTCAAATTGAAGTAATGAGTCCTCCCATATTGTCGGCTCATTACTTCAACTAGTCCGCGTTTTCTTCGAATGGATCTCTTAGTTGTTGTGAGGTTGCCCAAAAAGTGTATATAATGCGTACCCCGTAAAGCTAACAAGTAAACCAGATATTAAGATGGCGACTAGGGTTGCTGTTTCCATTTTTCGACAATTTCAAGATCACAATGATTACGATAAGAATCGTTTATTTACAACTACAAGGAATGGTATACAAAGTCAACAGATCTCAACCATGATTAATAGGATTTAGGGCTTACCAAAACCGTTGAGGATATTTCTAGATCTGGCCAAGACAAACTCTGTAGGGAATTTATGGAAACCATTGAATGTCGGACTATGGTAAAAGAGCCCGGTCTGGGGGCTCCACCATTAATGTAGTCGCAATGGCCCCTATTACGGATTTCCTATCTATTTTTTGGAAATTTATAATTCTTCCGTTTTACTGTATGGAATTACATGAGTTAAGTTTATAAGACCTTTGAAGTCCTAGTTTGCAATCCAAAATTCTTTACTTAAAACGCGGATTTCTTAGACCATTCTGGTGTTCGACCGTGGAATTTATTGTTTCGTATCCTCGAATATGAGTGTGTGACTTGTTTAATGGATCCTATTGATACTACAGAGAAGGGTCCTGTTATCTCTCATCGAGATGATTTCTATTTCGTTGAGGGGGCGTCGATAGTTATTCTAGTATCTGCACGGAATATAATAGAAGAAGCAGGATTCAGAAAAGATATTAAAACTATGATTCTACCTCCTATTCAGACCTCGCAAACCGGACTCAAAAATTTTCACATAGATATTTCCTAATCAAACATTTTTCTTTTTTTCTTCCTTCAGACTTGTGTTTTTCTTGACCGGGCACCTCGTTTTCTAATTTTGTTGAGTCATTACATTCATCGAAATAGAGTGATCATAAGGGTTCTTACTCAGAAACCTTTGAGTTTAGCTTGATGCTTTGCTTTATACTGTCTTAAATTAAATCATCGTGGGTTCTAGTATGATCTGGGGTTTCAATTGATTCATGGGTCTCAACAAGCAAATTCCTATCAATAGTAACACAAGAATCAATCCGCATTACACAAAAAACAAAAATAAAATCAATAAAAAAATAGGGAAGAGAAGAGTCAAAAAGGCCTTTAATGATCAACTCAAAAGAGACAGATGATCCAACTTGATATTTTGAGGCTTATCATACAAAGAAGAAATTTGCTATTTTTGTTTACTTCTTACTTCGGGTCGGGGCACAAGCGCTAAGCTAAGAATTTTGAACTTTCTATTCATATTCCGTTGAAATCAGCATTTGTGTGTTTCTGCTTGAGCCGTACGAGATGAAATTGTAATATACGGTTTCTCAGAGGGGGGTCCCTGGGCCTTGGTTACCTATCTCAATACAGTATATGATTGGGTTTGAGGAACGTCTTGAGATTCGGCGATTGCAGATGATATGAACTAGTAAATATTTCCTCTCATGTCAACAATTTTTAATTGTTTAGGGGGATCACACTACTTGTTTTTTTAGTACATAGCTACAAGTTTTGCTATGACTTTTTACAACCGTCCACCGTTACGAGGCCTTTTTCCTCTGTTCAATACTAATGGCCTGAGGCCCACTTTTGGTTTGTTAATCCGATCCGTTCATCGTGGTCGCAGTTGATGGTTCTAATGATGATCTTGCCCGTATTTTCGTGGTACTTACAGGTGGATTTAAAAAACCCCGCGAATTAACTTGGGTTACATGTGGTGTTTTTGCTGTATTGACGGCCCTTTTGGTGTAACTGTTATTCCTTACCCTTGGGAACCATTGTTATTGGCAGTAACCAATGTGACGGCGTACCTGAAGCTATTCCCGCATAGTATCGCCTTTGTATAGTTATTCCGCGGAAGTGCTAGTGTGGGCCAATACCCTTTGACTCGTTTTATATAGTTTACAACTTTTGTATTGCCTCTTCTACCTGCGTATTTATGTTAATGCATTTCCAATGATACTAACAAGGGTATTTCGGGTCCTTTTATAGAATCATAGATATTTGTAATTGATCTATATCACTGGGAAGACCGATAGACAATTATATTTCTTGCTAGAAATTGGATTATTGAAAATAAGACATGTTATTTGGATACTTTTTTCTCAACTTCTAATATTGTAGTCCTTATTTGATACGAATAGTTGAAGTTAATTTTCCGAAGAGAGGATGGATTATTGTAGTGGTGACTTTAACTATTGATTAGCCATGCAGATATAGTATTTTAACTGCCACATTGGAATTCACAACCAAATGTGTCTCCACATCCAACCACCACGTAAGCCCCCTATGTTAAGCAGAGGATAGGCCGTTTCGTTTGGGAGAACCTTTTCTATGATCATACCTGAATCATGTATGCAATGAACAGCTCCACGTAAGATCCCGTAGAATAAAATAAGTGATGTGGGCATGATTCAATGTTTCTTTCTATCCCACTTCCCCTTCCGTGATGTGTAGTGTAGAAATGCTTCATTTCCTTGCAGCGATCCCGCGCGATAATACTATCGGAGTGAAATAAGAGATCTAAGGAGAACAGAGGCTGACACTTATTAGTACAAGTAAATACTTTGTTGTAAGAAAATCGAGATGTTGGGGGGGAATAACACAATCAAAAGACATTAACAATCCAAAAAGCACTTGATCAGATCAAATTATAAGCCTACTTTTTGATATTGAGAGCATTTTTACCCGTAAGAACTGAATTAGTTTGCAATGATATTGCACTCGGACCAATGGAATCTGGTAAATCTTTTCTACATAGAGTCATTCTATATGATATGTGGGGATAGGTATGAAAAATAGTTTTATATGGATCTATTCTGCCATTCCCTTTCATTCTTGCCTCGGCCGGTGATGAAAAATTAGCATGTCCGGTTCCCTTCGGGGATTGTCATAAGAATCACCTATCCCAATAACAAGAAACCTGCTTGAACGTCCTGTATTAAGAGCTACTTGGCTAAAGGGATGGGGGCATAATTATTATTATGGAGAACCCGCATGGCCCCATGAATCTTTATATCTTTTTCCAGTATAAAAAATTCTAGGTACTATTAGCATGTAATGTAGGCTTGGCATTTAGAACCATCCTGATGGTGAACCGCGGATCCATTTGCACTCCTTTGGAATATTACCCGACTTGGTACTTCTTTCTCCCGATTCAAATACTCCGCCGTAACCCAATATAGTAGTGTTTTCTTTGTAATGGTTCAGTACCACCGGGATTAGTGACGTACCTTTTTTGGGAATGTTAATAAATTCCAAAATCCATTTCGCCGTCCATAGCTACAACAGTCCTTGTTGATCGGTAACCAGCCGTAGCTCGTGTGGTTAGGTATTGGAGCAACATTACCTATTGATAATCGCTAACTTTGGCTTTTTAATTGATTCAAACCGTGACATACATCATTATGTATCGAGATAGTACTTCAAAAGTCCTATTCTTAGATACCTTAATTTTTATTATGATCATTCCCGAAAATTACGATTGTGCCAAAAAGATTAAAAAACAAATTTTCCTTCTTTTTCCTTTATAAATTTTTCTTTCTATTTTTTATTAGAAAAAGCAGATGCAAATTATTATAATGGATTGTAAATTAAAATTGATTCTTAGGTAATCAAATTGCTAACTGCTTTTGTAGAGTGTCCCGATATCCTTTTACATCTTCATGCGAAATATTCACTTCCCATAAGATCTTCTTGAACTCTTATCAAAGTCCAATAGTTGTTATTGGACCTTTTGAGACAATTATAGGTCATGGAAGGTCAATCTGATTGGGCCATAAAAATACATTTCATGGAATTTCCTTTTTGTTTTTTCTTTATTGGTTCATCTATCTTGAAAGGTATGGTTAGAGTAACTGTTTTTAATTTTTTTGAAATTAATTTCCTCTTCCCCGCATGTATAAAAGGATAATAAATCATTAAATTACGAGAAGCTTCATAAAGTGCTTCCTTAGGAGTTAAACTTCCATTCGTCCATATTCTAAGAAAAAGTATCTGCTTGTTTTTCATCCCTGCCCATAGATGAATACTATGATTCGCATTTCGACAGGCCATAGATACAGCATGCTATAGTAAACTTCCATTTTAGAGTTGTTGTTGGTTTCGTACGATATCCACGATCTGCCTGTTGTGTAATCCAATACACAAATCAATTGGTTCCGGTTCAGTTATACTATATGTTGTGTTGTGTCAACTATTTCCACGGAAGGTGGTGAGATGATTAGTCTTGAGCGGTTACGTAATTTAGAGGGCCCCTGCGCAAATGGATGCGTCTCTAGCTCCATTCATACTTCTCATACAATTTCTTTCAAATTTAGTAAAATTCATTACCGATTCTGTCAATACCTATTATCGTAGAATTTTCATGCGGCACTTTCTCAGAGGTTGCACTGTGATACATGTTCCTTCTATTTCCTCCAAGTAAAGCCTTCGCATGGCAATACCTATTAGTATCACTGACCTTTCATAAGCGGGGACAGAACGAAACGACCCTAATAAAGACGTTTACTGTTCTACTCTCGATCAACACACCTCCACTGTAGTGTTCTAGTGGATCCTGCTACTTCCCTCGAACCTACTATACTATACTATTATTTGATCAGATCATTGAATCTTTATTTCCTTGAAATCTGTTTTTTCTTATTTCTACACACGGTCCTTTTTTTAGGGGTTCGACAAAATCCATTATGTGGCTCGGTGTTCATTCACGTACGAAACTTTAATATATACCACTTTCCTACGAATGGCTCGTAATGCTGCAATCCTTTTCTCTCCGAGACCAGACCTTTTAATCTAACTTCTTCTCGTTCATACCCGATTAACTACTGTACGAAAGCATTTAATGCCGCCGCTTGAGCAGCATAGGGTGTCCCTCTTTCTTGTCCCTTTGAATCCGGAAGTTACCAGCAGGGCCCAAGAACCACCCGACCTCGTACATCTGTAACAGTTACAATGGTATTGTTGAAACTTGCTTGAACGTGAATATTTCCCTTTTGGTATTTCTACTTCATTCTTACGTGACACCATACGCCCATTCCTACTTACCCGATTTCTTGGTAGCTTTTGTCATATTTTATCATCTTATAAATCTAAGGTCATAAATCTACGGGAAAGAAAAATACGGAAATATCCATTTCATATTAAAAGAAATCCTTATTTTTATATCTTTTCTTTAGAAAGTTCTTTTTAGAAAGATTTATCCTGTCTCTGTTTATGTCTCGGATTGGAACAAATCACTATAAATTCGTCGCGCCTACGGATTCAGTCGACATTTTTCAACAATTTTACGAACGAAGCCCTTATTTTCCATATTTCTTATTCCTTACCTTATTTTGAATCTATTCTTGGAAGAAATAAGTCTCTTGATTTTTTTGACACTTCGAATTGTATCGTCATTTAACTTCGAATTGTATCGTCATGAAGGAAATGCTTTTAAAACCCTAATCATTCGAATCTTTGTTGCGAAGTCTATAATTATACGTCCCCTGGTTGAATCATAACCCTTAACTTCAATTTTGACTCTACCCCAGTAGTATCCGTCGAAAACTGCGTCCGTATCCTTCCGAACATCCTAGAATTACATCTTTATACTAGGCTGCCCGAAACATACCGTTGGGAAGTATTCAGTAATACACCAACCTTCATGAATAAATTTTTGTTCTTTCATTCCAGTAATTCCTTGAAGTATCAACTAATGGAGGAAGTTATATAACTACCTTTTCCTCTCTATTGCACAAATAGGAAGTTAGAGAGAAAATTAGATACCAGATGAGGAGGATCACATATATATACCAAAAGTTCGCCTCCAATTTTTTTTCTCTTCGGCTTCTCGATCGTCCTTATACCTCGGGAATTAGAAAGAATTACATTCCTATTTCCACCAACATCTAGGAATTTTTTTGAAGCGGAATAAATTCGTAAAACCGGGTCGGCGATACGCTTTAAAATAGTTGCTGTGTATTCTTTTCCTAGTCCTTTCTATTCGCGAGTTAACAGAATATTTGTTACCTTCCTGCTGTTTCCTGAACGTTTTCAATAAAACCTTCTCCGTAGAAGTATTTTCAAACACATAGTTTCGGGATATAGTAGAGGCTATTCGAACGTTTCCTTTTTTAATTCATGTCACACATTTTCTTAATAGAAGTTATTATATCGGCAATATGTCCTTACCATGACGAACTATACATTTATTGTGCCTCCAATTTTGATATAATCAACATGTTCCTTTCCTTTTTTTTCTTTGTTTTTATTTTTTCCTTTCTTTTTTTTTTTTATTATAAAAATTATTTATTATACGTATTGCTTAGACCCCATCTACGAATCCTACTAAATTTATTCTACTAAATTGATCAGTTTAGATGTTCTGTTAATATATCATAGTCCCATTAGTAGTATTTATATACCTCGGAGCCATGAACTATTTAGTAAATTCAACTGGCTCAATTTCCCGATCGATCGCACCAAAACTCGAGTTCCTTTGGATTTCCTTCCTTGATCATGACAACCGCAGCATTGTCATGCATATCGTATATCTACCGTTGTCACGTTTGAGTTCTTTTACAAGTACTACAATTACAGCTCTAATATTTCCGATCTTTCCTAGTGGCATATTAGCACTGCTTCTTTGATTACAGCAACAATAACGGCACCAATTATGAGCAATATCGATGATTTACCAGCTCCTATGATTCGAATACCCTCACTTCTCGCTTATGCTCCGCTTTATCCGCTACATTCAACAGGTCGAGGTGAATCCATATCATTTTAATTGGAATCCGTTATTTAATGCAAAGGATGAAGGAAAAAAATAAATAGTCTCTGTCCCGAAAGTAAATAAACTTGCCCGTTGTTTTTTCATCCTCATACACTGTTTAGTTCTAATACCTATCCTGACAAATGGAGTTCGTTATGCATTTTGGACGCCGCTGTGAAATCTCTGCTTTTTGCTCAGCTTCTTATACTCCCCCCCTTTCATAAAGTATCGACTGGTTTTAACAACGGCTACCCGTATTCGGGGCATCCCTCCCCGAACCCATACGTTTCCGCCGGTCTTACTGTAACAGTTTTGTCGGGAATATACGTAACCATATTTTTTTTCCACCACGACGACGCGCATACGTGTCATTGCTCTTCGCCCCGTTCGATTTGTCTAGCTGTGATCCAAGCGGTTTCAAGTGCCTGAAGACGATATCTGCCGAACAATACGATTGTGGCCCCACAAGAATCCCTTCATTCTTCTCTATTTTTTGTTTAACGAATCCATGGTCTTTTTGGGGTATAGTGTTGATGGTCTTCCTAATATTTCCATCTGACTCAGAACGCGACATGAGAGTTTCTTCTCATCCAGCTCCTCGCGAATGAAAGGTTCAATAATATTACAGATACGCATTTATTTAATAATTTACTAAATAATACCTAGACATTTATTAATATTGAATTTGTTTTTGGTTATCAGGAGCAATGTATATACAGGATATATAGCTAGAATATTTATTTTATGCATATTTTAGATATACATAGAGATTAGATATAAATATAGATATGCTTTTTTAAAAATATTATAGATACTGATTTTTATTTTATAACGATCCTTGATCCTTTTTTTTTTACCCTTATCAAAATGTGCCAAAATATTGTAATGTAATCTCATAAATAAAGGTTGCGCGGGCGAATATTTACCTCTTTACTGTTTTTATTTCCTGTCCACCCATGCATTCTCAGAATAAAATAAATTATTTCGCGGTTCGTTCCAGTTCCGGCCATCCCACCAATGAATTATTTCGGATCGTTTTCAGGTAGAATCCTAGCAGTCCGCAGTTCCGTCGTCCATAGCTTCTCCATTAATGGTTAGCCTGACCTCTGCAATGGAGCTCCAACAAAATTTCCTTCTCGATTCATCTCCTTAGTTTTTATTAACCCGAGGCTCTTTATTTATTAATTTATATCATCAGTATTGATGCTTTTAATAATCACATTGCCTTTTATGAGGTAATTCAAGACCATACATATTGGAATCATATATCCTTGAATTTTTGTTCGCTCGTTCTATCATCCTTCCATTTTCATCCACACTCCCCTTTATTTTTTGTTTCACAGCCCATATCAGATTTTTTTATGCAAAGATTTTAGTTGCAGTTTGCTGCAACTATATGATGATCACTCATCTCATATAGTGACCTGTTTCTGGGGATCTCGAACAATACGAAGCAATAGGTTTGGTTATTAGTTTATTTGGTTTTATTTTTTTTTTTATTGTTTATCTAGTGTTCGTTTAATTAGGGTTTAGTCTATTTTTTTTATTTCCAATTCTAAACTCTAAAGAAAAATTACGAGTCAACCCTAAGCATAAGCCATTATAACAAATGGTCAATCGAATTTTTATTCAACCTTATAGAATTAGAATTGCTCATTTTTTTGTTTGATTTAAACGGAAAAAGAATGAAACCGGTTTGTTATTTTTTGTTCTATCACTGGCCAGAATGGCAAGATAAATAAGTCTATTATTCCTCTCCACAAATATCCAATTGATGGCCTAATACGACTCCATAAATAGTTCCGCATTGTCAGGACCATATCATTTAGTAGCGCGAATTGTTTGTAGGGGAACCCTGCCCTCCTCTGATCCATTCGAACACGTGCAATTTCTTTCTTTTCCTTCAATCCGCCCTGCAATTTGTCTTGCATTCCTTTTTGTATCCGTTTGTCGCTATTCAATAGCCTTTTTCATTGGCCTTTCGAAACGAAACTCTATTTTTTAATTGTAAGCTATAGTTCCGCAAGAATCTTAGGTTGCCCATAATGTTTTTCAACTCTTGTGATAGCAATGTTGATCTTCGTTTCACAGAATTAAATTCTTTTTGTACTTTCATCTGTAATTCCTTCATTCCTCGTGTTTGGCCTCTCATTAAATAAATTTTGGAAATCCATATAGATTATGAACCTGGATCACATCAATTCTTTTTTTAATTCTATAACGAGCGATCCTTTCGAAACCCTAGGATATCTCCTATTTTTTTTTGTGTACATAGTTTCTTGATACAATCCGTATTTTTTCATCTTCCTGTAAACCCACAACATAATTTTTTTGGTTGTGCGACCAAAAGATGATGACGTGGTTGTACCAAGTCTGAAACCAAGTGGATTTATTTTTTGTCCCAATTTCCTATTATTGTTTCTTTCCTCCTATCTGTTATTTTACTAGGTTACTATTATGAAGCTAAATCTGAGATTCATCTAAAAATAATTTAGATTTTACTCCTTTAATACAATTGTTCTATGACAAGTAGGGGTCTTTTTAGCGGATAACTAACTCCCCTCCGGCCTCGAGGTCTAATTTTTTCACAATGGTACTCCTATTATTTGGGCTTCACTAATGAATGAATCAGCTTCGTTCAACCCATATTATGCTAGCATTTGCTGCTGCAGAATAAACCAATTTTAAAATGGATAAGATGCTCGATAGGCATGAGGTCCAGTATCAATAAGTTTCTTCATAAGGAACGTCGCGAATCTGATCAATTACTCTTCGCGCTTTGAAAACAGACATACTACATATATGTGAGCTAAATTTTTTACTTCTTTTACCCGAACTCGAGTTCTTTATCATAGGTGATCCTATCCCCACCTAATGATAACCCTTGTTTTTGATACTTTATTTTTTTTTTCACAAAAAAAATTATTTTTTCAATTTCAATTTTTTTTATATTGAATTTATAATGTTATATTGATTTTTTTATATTTTCAATTAAAATGGTTATTTATTTGTTTTATTATTTAATATTAAAATGTTTTATTTAATATTAAAATGAACTTAAATTACCTTAACGAAGAGATTTATTATCGTTCCGTGCATGTCTCGCAAAAGTAAAGTAGCGCGAATTCCTCCCAATTTGTGACCTACCATACGATCTGTTCGATCAATAGGTAATGTTCCTTTTCCATATGATAGCGAGTGATGGCCAATCATTGTGGGTATACTGGTAGATGTGCCCGAGACCAAGTTACTATTATTTCTTTCTCCTCCCTCATGGTTGATTTTTTTTCCAATTTTTTTTTTTTTCCGATAAATGGTTAGCTACAAAAGGTTTTTTTTTTAGCGAACGTGTCCATGTCCAGTTTACTCCCTTTTTTTTTTTTTTTTTACATTTTTTATTTTAAAGATTTGGCATGCCCTAATGTCCATCTCGATCTATTTATGGAGGTAAGAATAAATACAATAATGATGCTGGAAAAAATATCAAATCCTTTTAGCTAGAAAGGGGCGGATGTAGCCATGTGGATCCAGGCAGTGGATTGTGAATCCACCATGCGCGGGTTCATTCCCGTCGTTCGCCCATCACATTTTCAAATTCAACAATCTCTTTTTCTAATATTCCTATTTACGGCGACGAAGAATAAAACTATCACTATTTTTTTTCCTTTCCACTTCTTCTTCCAAGCCGCAGATACCCCAAGGGGTTGTGGGTTTTTTTCTACCATTGGGCTCTTCCCCTCACCCGCCCCCCCTGGGGATGGTCTACAGGGTTCATAAACTCTCCTCTTACTACATACGCTTACCTAGCCACACCTTAGATCCGGCTCTATACACCCAAACTTTTTGGCTTCACCCCAACATTACCCACTTTGTCCGACTGTTGCTAAGCAGTTTTTGATATCAAACGGACCTCCCCAGATGGTAAGCTTAATGTGCCGATTTACCCGCTTTTGCAATCAGTTTCGCTACAGCCCTGCTGCTCTAGCTAATGGCCACCCTTTCATTGTGATTTTCTATGTTATTATGGCCGTGCCTAAGGGCATACCGTTGAAGTAGCTCTTCTTTTTTATCAATAAAACCCCTTCCAACGTACAAGCTTCTTCCAAGCATACCTTTCTAATGTAATATGATGATATCTAGACAGATGATCTTATATAAATCGTATGATGAAGTACCACATGAGTGGATTATAGTAGGAATCCAAATCTGCTGAACACTCTGTTATGATCTTCTACATCCATAGGTCTCCCCGTTCCGTCACTGGCTTATTTCTTCATGTAGCATTCAGACCGAATGACTCTATGAATTACGTCGAATACTTCCACCTATTACGGGTTAACGTAGGAGACATCTCTCTTTTTCCCCGGGGGGATCTTTTACCACTGCTTCTTTCAATTCGCCTCTGACCATCAAATTACATGTGAATACCCTCCTCCTCTCTTTGAAACAAGGGGCCTTCCGGTTCTGTGCTTGCTTCAAACCATTTGTCTTCTCCATATTACCAGTATCTCTAGAGTCAATAATTTTCTATGAGGAACTACTGAACTCAATCCTTGCTGGCCGTACTCAACAGTTTTTCTGTTGAGGGGTCCATCCCGTATAGACTCAAATTGGATCAGTGATCGCTTTCTAGTTTTCGTCGTAAACCTAATTGGTTACTTCCCATACGTAAATCAATAGTTCAAACCCGCACCAAAGGTCGGGCATTTCCCTTGGATATAGGAACTTCTGTACCAGAAACAAGGTATCTCCAATTATACCCCTCTGGATGTAAAATATATCTCTTCTCACCATCCCCATAGTGTATTATACAATGTATGCATTTCGCTTAGGAGTCGTATTCTATGGTTACGATTCTACCAGAATATGTCTTTTTCATTCCGTCGAAAATCGATTTTACGGTATAGACGCTTATGACCCTCCCCCTCTATGTCCGTGCGGTAAGATTTCTCTTGCATTTACGACCTTTACTACAACGACTGCTTTCCATAGATCAAATTATTTCGTGGATTGATTTCACTTGACTGTTTCGGCTCCATTGCGTGTGCTCGGGGTAGAAGTTTTGTATAATGTACGCCGTGTTATTATATTTTGCTTTAAGTTCTTTCCTCTATAAGAGTGGAATAGAATAACCCGGTTGAAGCGATGATCATACTTCTGTACTGCTTGTATGTCCCATAATGTCCCATTCTTCCTACCCTTTCCCGGAGTCGATGACTATTTCATACTGTTACCTTGACACAAAGAAGAAGTTCGAACCCAACGTCTTTATTTTCTGTCCTAGTTGATCCTGCGTTCGACCTTAAGTAATTGTTTGTTTTCCCCAATACCGAATACTTTTTCTGTCAATACTGCATATTTGATTCCATCCATCAATCCTTTTCCTTCCCCCTATGAGTTTCCAGTATCGATAATAAATTCAGTTCTTACTGTTCATATGTTTGGGTATGATTATAACATACCAATTCGTTTGTATGGATGATGAGATTCCATTGCACAGAGCCAATCCCATAGACTTATTGAACGTTTCCCATGGTGTCATCCAGCAGGAATTGAACCTACGAATTTGCCACATTATGAGTTGGGCGCTGTAAACCATTCCTCCATGGTGCTTAACAAGGTCTCTATATCGTAAATATATCGTAAATAAGTATACGATAAATAGTATATCGTAAATAAGTATATCGGTAAATCAGTATATCGTAATAAGTATATCGTATAACTAGTTAGATCGTAAATAAGTATATCGTATAAATAAGTATTCGTCTAAATAAGTAGATCGTAAATGTATAAATAAGTATATCCGTAAATAAGTATTCGTAATAATGCGTATACATAATATCTCGTAAATAAGTATATCGTATAATAAGTATATCGTATAAATAAGTCTATCGTAAATGTATAAATAAGTATATCGTTAAATAAGTAGATCGTAAATAATTAATACTTAGAAATAAGTATATCGTAAATGTATAAATAACCAAATTCCAATTGAAATAAATCTTTATTTGAAATAAAATCTTAGGAGGGATTTAGGGACGACATCAATTCAATTTCTGGTCGTCGAATTGAGAGAGATATTGAGAAGCTCAAGAATTCTCACTATTTCTTAGATTCCTTGGATCAATACATTTTTTTTCCATCAGACGCTTTTGAAACTTTTTGACCCCCGAATTTGTGGCGTAACCCTACTTTCAACGATGATTCCGCAGGTTCAACAAGCAATCGTCTATTTTCATGATCCAGGTGTAATCCAAAGGTGTAATACTGCTTTGTAGTCGCGTTCCTTTATCTCCGTATTAAACAAATCGAAGATTGGGCGAAGAAAAATCTCTATTTTAGATGGACTTTCTTCCATTACCTTAATGAATTCACATTGGACCCAACATGAGACATTGAGACTTTCGGTCTTCCAATTCAATAGGTTGATTGTTTTCGTTCCTGTATCTGTGGTCTTTTCCAAAAGGGAAAAGTTTCTGAGAGTTGTTTCATGGATACGCAAGAGAGTACTTGGTTCCCCAATATCAAAGTGTATCATGCCCTGAAGTCTAAACGAGTTTCGCTGTGGTGAGGGAACCTGATCGGAAAAAAGAGGGATTTCTAGTTGTAAGATCATCTAGGAAACCGTAGCTGGAATTAAGATCTATTCAAAGAGAAGATAGCGAATATCGGGAGTGTTCTTTTTTTAATCCTATACGGATGATCCATCCGCCAGGACCATGATTGGGTAAATTTTTTGATCGTCTTATCTCCGAGGAGAAGCTAAACAGTAATCCAACGGTTGGTGGGGACAAGCTATTCGATCTTAGGGAAGACTTATTTGTTATCTCAAGGGGGTCTGCTGTTCGGTGAAAAAAGACCAATTGGAAAGGGGAAGGGTTTTCTTCAACCCAAGGAGCTTGAGGCAACTCTTTCAAGCAATGAATATTGAAGCATGTTTCCCAGCTCTTCTCGAGAAACAGTGGGGTATTTCTTTGCAAATGTGTTCCATTTCAATATGTGCATTCCGCCAAGATCTCTTCGTTAAGTGTGGGGAAGACTCAGCACGAATTCGGATTTTTTTGAGGAACGTATCGAGAGAGAATTTGAAGTGGATTAGACATTGTGGGTTGGTAAACAAGGATCGGTTTTTTTTATAGCAAGGTAACGGAATGTATTGGTCAAATATTTCACTATGAAATTTCCACAAGATCTTATTTTTCTTTCAAGTAACGGGTTCTAAAAAAAAAAAAAAAAAAAAAAAAAAAACAAAAAAAAAAAAAAAAAAAAAAAAAAAAAAAGCCAATTGAAAGGATCTTCCCTTATTCATCCATGAGCATTTCGATTCCAATTAGACATGATGATCAGATATCCACATTGATCGATCAAACAACCTTCAGCAACTAAAAGACAGATCGATTCTTTGGGATCCTTCCTTTCTCTTTCCAAACTGGAACGAACAGAGATCGAAGCAGATCGTTTCCCGAATGCCTTTTTGGATCTTCCTCAATGTCCGCGGCCTAGTCCGCACGTGAAAAGCAGATGAATAATCTCTGCTTCCGAAGAAATCGAAGAATTTCTTGGGCATCCAAAAATCATTCGTTTCTTTTTCTCTGACAGATGTCCAGAACTTCATCTGGTTGCGCATCTAATGAGAGGTCCACTAGAGGATCAGAAAATTTTTTGAAGCAAAAAAAAGATTTTTGGGCTTTGTGTTCCCGCTCCAGGCCGATTGGACATAAAGAAATGTTTGATATAGTCAAGATATTAAGTTATTTACAAAAATACCGTCTCAGTCATCCTATTTCATCAGATCCCGGATGTGAATAATGGTGTCCGAAGAGACCGGGATATGGACCGTTCCAATAAGATTTCATTCTTGAACAAAAAAAATCCATTTTTTGATTTATTAGTTTTCACTATCCATGACCCGGAACAAATTGGATACAGGTTTACACCACAGAATTTTTAATCATAAGAAATTTCAAGAAATGCAATCTATTCACTCTATCATACCCGCTCCGGATCTGGTGGATCATAGGGGATTTGCCTTTTCTATTGGTCCCTACGGTTGGCATCAAAAAAAAATTCTTGATGAGGTATTCACCTCAAATGAATCGAAAAAGAAATCTTTATTGGGTTCTACCTCCTCTTTTTTATGAAGCGAAATGAATCTTTTTATCGAGGATCAGAAAAAAAATCGTCCCGGATCACTGCCGGAATATTCGGAAGATTCCAAAACTAAAAACAGCGGTATTTGCTAGCAACAACCTAGGGAGGCAGTCAATCAATATAATTGATCCGAATCGTGATTCAAATCCATATAGCCCTATGGGGACAGAAATGTACTAATCGTTTTTTTAAATGAAGAGTCCGATCGCAACTTCGAATATGGAATTTGCAAAGTGATCAAATAGGAAATGAATACTACTCTGAATCATATAACTATAAATGAAATATACGAGCAACCAAATTTATCGGAATTTGAAAAAGAGTCAGAAGAAATGTTTGGAACCTCTTTTTTCTCGAACCGAGAGATCCATTAATCCGGATCCTGATGTATATATATACAAATGGCCCATGAGACAAGAAGTTCCAGGAACATTTGGAACATTTCGTGTTCTGAACAGAAGACCGTTTTCAAGTAGTTTTCGAAACATCGTTTTACGATTAATCATATTCGATTGCTTGGTCCCGGAGGCTATCGACAAACAAATTTTCTAAGTCACTTCGTTTTCTTTTTGGTCCAAGTCCTTCGTGTTCTTTTTGTCCCATTCACTATCCCTGTTTTGTCCAAGTTCCACATGTCCCTTTTTTTGTCCAAGTCATTCCCCTTGTTCTTTTGTGGTATCGGGAATATCCCATTCATAGTCCGAGATCCCCATACCGTGAATTGCAAGGGCCCGAAATGATCACACCGCATCATTGTTAGAAATCAATGTGTTTCAAATCGTTGGTCATTTGAATAAATTGAAACCCTTCTTATTGGATATCATATACTGTCCCAAAGACCCGTAATTCTTTATCATGAGTAACAACCCTTACATGTTTGTTCCAAAATACCAGAGTGGATTATTGGATCTTCTTACGAGAAATATCGCCGGACTGCTTTGGATAACACGATTCCTATTTTCTCAATGATATTCTGAGCGAGACCATTGCTGAATCCCGTGCAACCATTGCATAGAAGTTCATTGATATTCTTTTTTATAAGCAAATCGACTTCTATTCTGATGTCCCACACTTTCTGGTTCATTGTAACAAAGATTCCCTGTTTTGGGGAAAAGACCCGTATCAATAGTATATCTTACATATGGACAATTCCTCCCTACCTTGTTCATTCGCACCAAAATATTTTCTTCGGTCCTCGGTAAAAAAAACTATTTTTGAGAAAGACTAGTTCCCCCAATCGAGTCACAGGTTATCTACATAGTGCCATACCTAAAGATTTTCCACAAAGTGGTTACCAAACGTAATACCTGTACAAATTCTTTCCGTTTTTCCAATTCGATCCAGCCATTCGTTCGTATAGCTATTTACTCGATCGCAGACATTCTGCACCACCTCTAAACAGAGAAACCAGAGTCAATTTTGAAGAACTTATTGTCAGCCTCCTTTCAGATATAATCTATCTGATTCAGAAGGGACGAAAACTTGCATCTTTCATCCTCAGTTTCAAGTTCAACATTGGTGTTTGTATTTCACACATCCCTGTTCTGAGAAATTTTACCTCCGAAAGAAGGAAAAAAAACGGAGTCCTTTCTCTAAAGAAATGCGTTGAAACGGCAGATGTATAGAACCTTTCAACGAGATAGTGCTTTTTCAAATCTCCTCAAATGGAATCTGTCCAAACCAAAATGGACTCCGTGCCCACATATAGGCCCATGGGTTTCCTTACTTCGACGAGTGCAAATATCTAAATTCAAACCCTTTTAGATACTTTTCAGACCCATGTCCGAATACTAGTATCAGTTCACAATTTGTAATCCTGTGTTAACATTGTAATCCATTTTTCATGATATTATGCATGGTCAGATAGATCATGGCCCAATTCCTCAGAAATCTTCACCATGGACTCGGAAATAAGGAGAATTTCGAGGGGGTTTAACAAAATCTTCTTCTGTCCGAAGAATGATTCATCGAAATAATGGTCACCCGTTCCATTGATATTGACACATCTGAGATCAACAATGCCTTCGGGAAGTTGGAGTTCCTCTTTCAATCGTTTTCCTTCTTCTGTTGCTGCTGGTATCTCGTTCGTATACATCTTCTCTTTGTTTCCGCAAGCCTCTAGTGAGTTTACAGACAGGTTAGAAAGATCAAATTCTTTGATTGATTCCACTCCAACATATTGAGTGGCGAAAACTTTTGGATGGGTATCCTAGCAATCTGAACTGAATTCTTTCTGGTTAAAGAATCTCTTTCTAGTTTGTTCCTGAAACATTGGAGATTCTCTGGAAGAAATAACTGGGTTTTGCTTTTGCTTTTGGTGGCAACATTCTATTTGGTCCGCTTGTGTGGTCAAATCAATTACTTCTAGAACAAATATTTTGAATTCAATCTCATCGATCTCATAAGTAATCATTCCAATCCCACATCTCATAAGTATCATAAACCAAATCCCATACATCGAATCACTTTTTCGAGAAATACGAGAACCTCTACGTCGTACAAGTAAAGAGATCTATTCCTTGATAAGAAAAAGACAAAAGTGTACGTGATTTGGATTGATGATAATAGAATCCTGGGTCCGCGACAGGATTCGATTGATGATGTAAAGGGAAAGGAATTCTTGTTCAGTTCTCCACCTTAACGACAGAAAAAGGATTGATCAAAATTCTTATTGAGTCGTGACTCATAGTGACATTTATCAAGAATGACTCGGGTTAGCAATGAGTTTGACAACCGGGATCCAATTTCTTTACGATACTTAGGTGACAATATATAGATGAATTATGATTCAATGGATCCTTTTAGCAGCAAAGACGGATATTCCTTGCCATTATCAGACAATTACTATTCACCAAACCTCGGTGGGGCTAATAGTTGTTTTCATTCCATCTCATGGAACCCTTTTCCTGCTTCCGCTTAGCCCCTATCCCCTTCTAGGAGTATTTTAGTGATAGGTTCTAATAGTCCCTGAACTGACGTCCTATTTGGTCAATACCTAGCGAAAAACCCCTATGTTTCCTTTCATTAAAATTTGTATCCCTTTTCATGATATTATGCATGGATCAATATATCAGGGCCAATTCCGCGAGATCTGTCCCACTGGACTCTGATAAGTGAGATTCGGGAGTGTTTACAGAATCTTCTTCTGTCCGCATAAATTTTCCCACATAATTAGTCCCCTTTCCTTGATATGGACACATCTGAGATCACAAATGCTCGGGAGTGTGGAGTGCCCGCTATCAATCTTGTTCCTTCTTCTTGTTGCTGTATATCTCGTTCGGATACATCTTCTCTTGTTTCCCACCTCTAGTGTTTACAGACAGAGTTTAGAAAAGATCAATCTTTGCATGATCCATCATACCGATTGAGTTTTGCGAAAACTTTTGGATGGGTACCTACATCTGACTGAATTCTTTCGGTTAAAGAATCTCTTTCTAGTTGTTCTGAAACAATTAGGAGATTCTCTGAAGAATACGGGGTTTATGCTTTTGCTGTTTGGTGGCAACCATGCTATGGGTCTCTTCTGTGTTGGTCCATCAGAATACGTTCTAGGAAGAAATAGGTGACTAAGCATCTCATCGTCTCAAAAGTAATCATATCAAATCCCATCAAATCTCATAGTAATCATACCACCTTCCCTCCACTCGAATCACTTTTTCGAGAATACACGACATCTACTTCGTACAATTAAAGACAGAATCTATTCATTGATAAAAAAAGAAAAATGTAACGGTGATTGATTGATGATCAAATAAATCCGGTCGCGAACAGTGATTCGATGGATTATGAGAAAAGATCTTGGGTCAGTTCTCCACCTTCACGACAAAAAAGATTATCAAATTAAATATTGATTCTGACTCATGTGATCATTATCAAAGAATACTCTTGGTTACAAATGATTGAACAACCGGCTCAATTTACTTAACGATCCTTATTTGCCAAGTATATAATGATATGAGTTCCATGGTCCTTTTAGCAGAATAGACGGATTATTCCTTGCTCTTATCAGACAATTACTTATTCACAAACTCGTGTGGGGCTAATAGTTGTTCATTTCCCATCTCATGGACACCCCTTTCGCTCGCTTGCCCTATCCCCTTCTATGAGTATTTGAGTGAATAGGTTTCTATAGCAGACTGGACATATCCTCATGGTCAATACCTATCGACAAACCCCTATGTTCCTTCTTACGTATTTCCGAAAAAACAACAATTCCCCGGATACAATCTAAGCTTAGTTTATTGGATGATATCGATTTTTGACATGAAGTGATACAGTGACGTATCGATATTGACATAGTGTACGATATCGATATTGGGCAAGATGCATAGTTGATGATTACCTTGATACGTGAGCCTGCTAACTAGTATCTGACGCGAAATAGACGATTTGATATCACCTTTCAATTCGAATTAGCAAAAGCATGTCTCCTTTGCCTAATATGATTCCAAACATGCCTGCTTAATATGAGGTGAGATCTAATTACTTATCCCTCGTCTATTAGTAGAACTATCTCTCCAGAGATTGATATATTGTGTTTCAGAACGTGGTGAATTAACGAGAAACGGAAAGAGAGGGATTCGAACCCTCGGTAACAAAAGCCTACATAGCAGTTCAATTCTACTCCTGAACCACTCGGCCATCTTTCCTACATAATCTTTATTATTGACCAGAAACCGAGTGAATAGCGATTCATTCATATTATTCCAGTAGGTACGACTGATGAATGGTTCCATAGGAATAATTCCTTTCAAATAAATTTCCTATTTCTCAACAACACTTCTCTCATCAGCTACCCATAGATCTAGTACAATTGATGAATCGTCCCATGGATTTTTCTATTTCAATTGTATGGCATGGCGTATCCATGTTATGCAAACAAAAAACAAAATGATCTTACCTTAGCTCTACTCTATTTTTTTTTAATGCTTATTTCATTCTTTTTCTCTTGATTCTAACCAAAATCAAAACTTCTCGAGTTATCAGAATCCACAATAAAATAAAGTCCTTTGGTATTCAACTTAGATGAATAGTATAGTTCCGTTCATTGGTATACTACGAAATTGGAATGAAATCCTCCAATATTTCCTATCTCTCCTTGTCCAATCCAAACAAAAGGGACAATTTGAACAAAAGGTACACATCTGTGTTTAGAATTAGTCTTTTTTTTATGTTATTTCGTACGTGTACATTCCTTTGGGAGTTTGCGAGATCCATTTACCCCTCGGGGTAAATTGAAAAGAATTATAGCATGAGAATGATGGTTTAATATGCCAGATCCGGATAATGCAAAATGTTATTGATAGACCTCTTCAATTGTAGCCAATATCTTCTAACGAATCATTCCCGACACTTCCTGAGAAAAAGCAATTTACCTATTACGAGTGGTGCGATGTGATTCTTTTTCTTGTTTTTTTTTTTAGTCTAGTCGTCCTCAGTATTACG
>PYDT01001788.1:0-22975 GCA_004837865.1 Musa balbisiana
TCTTCTTCTTCTTCTTCTTCTTCTTCTAGAGTTTTTTCTTCGACTTATCAATTCATTGCTCAAGTTGTATTTTTTTTGCTCATTGGTAGAAACCCAATATCATATAGTCTTCATGGTAAATTTTTCTGTCATGTACAAAGACCTTTTGCTTTCTATCATTTCCGAAAAGTTGATAAACTCGGCGGCTATGTACAGATATATTTGTTTTTGTTTATTCCCCCCCCCCCCCCATCACTTGACCACGTATAAAAACAAATTGTGACATTTCATTTTGTCCACTTTTTCAATCGCTTAATTTTTTATATATCGCAAGGGACTGATTCCACCGCTTATAATCGAAACGAAGTTACAATAGGTTTTCAAAGTCCAAGCAGAAAGTCTTTTGCATTTTCTCTTTCTTCAAGTCTCCCACTGTCCAATTATTCTTGATAGTATCACGATAAAAGCTTCTTAAACTGGGCTATCTTTATCGCATTGGTCTTTTAAAGTGAAAGTGGAATTCATGCTTTGTTTTTTCCTTTCCATTCCCTCGGATCTCTTCCGTTATCCTATTTTGTCCGGATGCCTCCTTTTCTTCGAATACATGGAAGGTCCTTTTTCGTGGATCCCCTCTTTTTCCTGTTTAGCCTCCTTCCTTTCGGAAGTTTGTTATCGACTCGCTTTTCTTCCTCACTTTCTACCTCGCTTCTCCTCACTTTCTACATCGCTTTCTTCCTCACTTTCTCTCCCCTTTCTTCCTTTTCTGATTTTCTGACTTTTCTGACTTTTCTGAGGTTTCTTTCAGTTTCTTAGTACAATAGGCGACGGCATTCTGCCTAATAGTAACACAGGTTATATAAGAGCATACTAAAAATTCGAGCCCTAGAATTTTCAATTCGACCAAGGTACCTATTAGATTAGCAAGGGTACCCTATTAGATTAGATCGAATAGAATTTTTTGCCGTATCCAATACTACATCCCCCATTTCCATGAAGAAATGTAACCAAATTAACCAACCAATCAAACTAACTTGTTACAAATAACATCTTGTTGTTGCATCGAAACATACTAAATGTTGACTAATCTGGCTACCGTTGAACTTGGTAAAATGAATTGGGTGAATATTGAAAAATGAGAGTCTTCAGAAATACCACATTGATGCTGATATTACGCATTGGAATTTCTGGTAGTAGCCCATATCAAAAAGTTTTGTGATTGTTCCAGAAGAAATGAAACAAAAGACTAGGGTATACTAGGACAGTTATTGTATGGGTCTACCCATGCTATCTGCAGAGCGCATAATAGATCGATATAACCTCATGAGTCTGTCCCGTAATCAAACCAGTTGTTTTGCTGATGACCTCCTTCTCGTTCCTTCTTCCCTAAACCGAGCTCTAAGAAGGCGAAGATAAGAGGTCCCATGGAGAATTGTGTCAGAAATCCATAATAGAGTCCGACCAAAACCGACCGAATTTATTATCTCATGCATAGTATAATAAATTACCCAGTAGAAAAGATTTAAAATCATCACAAACCCCCTTTTCTTTTCTATTACAATTGCGTGATTATTATATGATGATATCCTTAACTTTCCATATATAGAAACGGATAACTATAATGACATCTCTTCATGTCATGACACCAAAGGGATTTACATGAATGGATTTTTTGGGATATACTATGGAATATAATGAAATAGAGCCCTTTGAGGTTCCCTATGAAATGATCATGGAACTGGAGCCCTACGAAGAATGTTGCCGGGAGTTACGAGGAACGTGGACTCATATTGTTCATGTTGAGAACGGGGGTTGAACTCTATGAGGTCGAATCTCACCTTTTTTCCTCAGTAGCTCAGTGGTATAGCGGTCGGCTGTTAACTGACTGGTCGAGGTTTCGAACCTACTGTGGAGACTTTGATGTCAGTCTTAATTGAAAGAATAAGAATGGAATTAAGGCTCGCTTTGGACGTTAGGAGTCGGTAACCCTTCGCTGGTCTTTGTTATCATTGCATTCTATCTCATCGGATCACATTCTGTCACGATATTTGAGAATCGCCGTCACTACCTCGGCGTAGATCCGGGATAATCCCTTGTAAATATCCCATTCAGAATTCTCAGATGATTTTACTAGCAGTGCATCAAAGATGCAGTCATCGATTTTTCCCGATAGGCCACAAATTACCGCGAGCACACATATAATGACGAGGAACGCATTTTTGGCTATCTACTAATCACTTGTACTTGCTCTGCTATTCTGCCACAAGCCTGGCTGAGGAATAGTTACGGGGAGTAAAACACAACATATGCTGATTCCGGTCTGGTTACTATATGTTATGATCGAATCTTTTCACGATAAATAAAAAGAAAAAGTAAAGGCATTTCCATTTCGACAAAAGGAAGGTTGTGGGCGAGGGAGGGAGTCAACCCCCGACACCGTGGTTCCGTAGCCAACGTGCTCTAAGCCTCTGAGCTACATGCCCCACCCCTTCTCCACTGGATCTGTTCCCGGGAGTACCCCTCCAAAGGAACCTTTCTCTCCTCACCATTTCATTTCGGGTTTAAATGTGAAAGCGTGGGGTTTTTTCTCTCTATCTATAAGAATAAAACATGCGTTCCGGATTGTGAAGTGATAGAAGATAGATGTTCATATGGGGTTGAATAAGACTACCTTGCATTTTTATTTTAGCTCTTTCATATTGTCCACTATGGAAAAATAAAATAAGGGGTGTTGAAGCTTTTTATCCTTGCTGGCGTCGAGTCTATTTTTCCGGCAGGACTCCCTACAGTAACGTCACCGCATAGGTTTAACCAACCAAGTTCTGGATGCTTGGTGTGTGTCCTCTCCGCCTAGACAACCAGATAATCTAACAAACAAGGCACAAAATGAACGACGAAAGGCATGAGAGAAAAGCATATTGGCTAGTGATTGTGAGCCACACCAATTCTTGACTGGAAGGGACCCCAAAGAACCTCTGGCCCTTCCACCCTTGTAGATAGAGAGGAGGGCCAGTTTTGGTTGTTCATGGTGTCCAACAGTTGAACAATGAACATGATTGCGAGTGCCTGCTCGAATTGATCGGTCGTGTTAGAACAAGGTTAAACTCTCGGTCTGTTAGGATGCCCACTTCATCATCAACTGCACCTTCCACTTGCACCACCTTCGTATGATAAACGGCTCGTCCTCGGCCGTGACCTTATCTTGGATTCTCATACTTCTGTCGCCCAGCCCCGCAGGGACAGAGACCCGTCGCTGTCTCGCTGTGCTACCGGGGGCTCTGGGAAGTCGGAATAAGGACACGTCAGTCTTGGGGTTGCTTTGCTAACTTAGAGCTTTCAGCAGTTATCCGCTCCGCACTTGCTAGCCCAGCGTTTACCGTGGCACTAACTGGTACACCAGAGGTGCGTCCTTCCCATCCCTCTCGTCTAGGTGAAGGTCCTCTCAATGCTCTACGCCCGCAACCGATGGACCGAAACTGTCTCACTACGTTCTGAACCCAGCTCACGTACCGTTTAAATTGTCGAACAGCCCAACCCTTGGAACATCTATACAGCCCCCAGTGGCGAAGAGCCGACATCGAGTGCAAACCTTCCCGGTCGATGTTAACTCTTGGGCAGATCAGCCTGTTTATCCCTAGAGTAAACTTTTAATATCCGTTTGAGCGACGGCCTTCCACTCGGCACCGTCGGATCACAAGCGACTTCGTCCCGCCGACGTATGGGTCTGCAGTCAAGCTCCTTCTGCTTGGCACGTCGAGGGCCAATCTCGTCCGGCCCGAGAAACCTTTGCAAACGCCTCCGTTACCGCCTTTTGGAGGCCTACGCCCCATAGAAACTTCTACCTGAGACTGTCCTTGCCGTAGGTCCTTGACACAGGTTGAATGTCTAGCCTCTTCCAGAGTGGATCTCACTGATGGCTCGGCCCCCCGAAGAGTCCTTCCTCGCCTTCCACCTAACTGCGCGGAAAGGCCCAAAGCCAATCCCGGTAACAGTAAGCTTCATATGTTCTTCTGTCCAGGTGCTGGTAGTCCGCTCTTCACATACATGGCTATTTCACCGAGCCTCTCTCCGAGACAGTCCCAGATCGTTACGCCGTTCGTTCGGGGGTCGGAACTTACCGACAAGAATTTCGCTACCTTTAGGAACCGTTATAGTTACGGCCGCCGTTCACACGGGGCTTCGGTCGCCGGCTCCCCTGTCATCAGGTCACCAACTTCCTTGACTTAGTCCGGCACTGGGCAGCTGTCAGCCCCCATACAATTGTCTTACGACTTTGCGGAGACCTGTGGTTTTTGGTAAACAGTCGCCCCGGGCCTGTCACATCTTGCGACCCCGTTTTGCGGGAGGCACCCATTCCTCCCGAAGTTTACGGGCTATTTTGCGATTTCCTTAGAGAGATTGGCTCGCGCCCTAGGTATTCTCTACCTACCCACCTGTTGTCGTTTTCGGGTACAGGTCCCCTTTGGTTGAAGTCGTTTCGAGCTTTTCCTGGGAGTATGGCCCCCCCCCCAAAAAAAAATGGGGTTTACTTCCGCGCCGTGCGCGGACTCGGAACCCCCCCCCCCCACATTTTTTTTGGCTCGAGCATTTCTCTACCACCTTACTTACCCTGAAAAGCAGGTCCCCGTTTCGTCCTTGAAACCTAACCATCCTTCGGCTAACCTAGCCTCCTCCGTCCTTTCGGGACAACAGGGTAGTACAGGAATATTCCCCTGTTGTCCATCGACTACGCCTTTCGCCTGATCTTAGGCCCTGACTCACCTCCGTGACGAACCTTTCGGTAGAACCCGTAGGGTTTCGGGGTCATTGGCTTCTCACCAATGTTGCGTTACTCAAGCCGACATTCTCACTTCCGCCTTCGTCCACACCTTTCTTGCGCGGGTGCTTCGCTCCTAAGCTGAACGCTCCCCCTACCGATGCATTTTTTCCATCCCACATCTTCGTCAGAGCGCTTAGCCCAGTTCATCTTCGTCGCAAGAGCGCTCGATCAGTGGAGCTATTACGCACTCTTTCAAGGGTTGGCTGCTTCTGGCAAACACCTCCTGGCTGTCTCTGCACCCCTACCTCCTTTATCACGGATCGGTCATTTTAGGGGCCTTATCTGTTGACCGGCTGTTTCCCCCTCTCACATGAAGCTTATCCCCCCATCGTCTCACTGGCCGACCTTTGATCTTCTTATTTTTTGGTCATATCTAGTTTCAAGTTTTGCCTCGATTTGGTACCGCTCTCCCGGCCCGCACCGAACAGTGCGTTACCCCTAGATGTCAGCACTGCTGCGCCTCACGATTTCGGAGAAACCAGCTAGCTCTGGGTTCGATTTGCATTTCACCCCTAACCAGCAACTCATCCGCTGAGTTCTTCAACATCAGTCGGTCGGACCTCCACTTAGTTTTCACTCCAGCGTCATCCTGGTCATGGATAAGCACCCAGTTCGGTACAGAAGCATGAAATCGCCCTATGAAGACTCGCTTGCGCTAACGCTCCGTTTCTCGTACCCAGCACTGCCTATGAGTCGGCCGGCTCATTCCTCAACAGGCACGCTGTCAGAATCACATTCTCCCCCACTGCTTGGACTCACGGTTTCAGTTCTATTTCACTCCCGATTGGGGGTTCGTTGCACCTTTCACTCACGTACTACTTCGCTATCTGTCACCCAGGAGTATTAGGCCTTGGCAAGGTGGTCCCTTGCTGTATTCACACGGTATTCCACGTGCCCCATGCTACTCCGGGTTCAGAGCGTAAGCTGTGATTCTTTCGGCTCCTGGACTTTTCGCATCTAGGGTGAGCATTCATTCCACCGGCTTCGCTATAAAATCAGCACGACGCCCTGTATTGCTCTCCACACCCCCGTTTTCCACGGTTTAGGCTGCTCCCATTTCGCTCGCCGCTACTACGGGAATGCGCCTTTGCTTCTTTTCCTTCCTCTGGCTACTCTAAGATGTTTCAGTTCGCCAGGTTTCTCTTGCTCCCATGGATTCACAGCATTTCGAAAGTTGACCTATTCGGGAATCTCGGATCTATGCTTATTTCACTCCCGAAGCATTTCGTCGCTGCTACGCCTTCCTCGTCTCTGTTCCTAGGTATCCACCGTAAGCCTTTCCTCGTTGAACCCGCCATGAAAGTTAAGGCGATGCCATCCTAAGTGCTGCTAAATAGAAGATCTTATCAACGGCCATGATATAAATCATAAATCGAACTGCCGAATTGGGTCGATCATAGTATCACTAAGTTTCCCGGCTGGAGATCAGCGACTCGAACCGCTGACATCCGCCACAGGTCAACCACCGCCTCTCAGGCCCTCCCCGACTAATCTAACCATAGAGGCCACGATAGACAATAATCCCCCCGAACACAGCTTACAACTTATCATCGTAATGTGCTCTCCAAAGAGCACTCTTCTCAAAATCTCCAAGTGCTGATCGGAATCCCATGCTAAGGATTCTTGTGGTTTTCCGGAGAATCCAGCTACAGGGACAACCAGGAACGGAGAAAGCTCTCCCCCTTTTTCCGCCCGACTCTTTGGTCTTACGAATGCGGGTTTTAGAACGATTGATTGCCCTTCTTCCGCCCCTTCACTGCCACGGAGAGCGACAGCTAATGCGTCCACTTATTGAACAGGGCTATGATCGTGTCCGTGACCCCTGGATTCCGCAAGGCGTCCTTGGGGTGATCTCTATTCCTACGGGGTGAGACGATGGGGTCGGTCCATGGATTTTCCTTCCTTTTGACACATTTCGCTCAAAGGGTTGAAGGGAGATCGTGATCAAGCTATTTCCAAGGGCCAACTTTTCCCTCCCCAGATCCAGAGAGGAACCCTAGAGACCGCCGACTCCAACTACGTCCATGTACATCCATACTAGATTCTGACCCAACCCCATCCTACCTCCCTACGTTCTTGACAGCCCATCCTTTTGTCTCAGTAGATTCTTTCCAGTGCATATTTGCGAACTCTTCCCCATTACTTAGAAAAAGTGAGCCACCGGTTATCCGTCCAAGAACTATCAGTATACCGCCTGGACAATTAGACAGCCAACCCGTAATCGCAACGCGACCCATTGCAAGAGCGGAGCTCTAACCAACTGAGCTATATCCCCCCGACCAAGTTGATATGCATGAAGAGTCATATGCTTCTCTATTCTTTTCCCTGGCGCAATGCTGGGCCCCTCCTGGCCTTGAAACCCGAGACCTCGCCCCGTGGTAAATCATCGCACCTACGATCCAACCAATTGAGAGAGAATCAATAGAGTCTTTTCGGGAGCGATTCATCTCCCGAACGCACATACACCTCTCCGTTGTACTGCTCTCTTCAAGTGTGCTGTTGTCCCCCTTCTTTCTCCCTTACCATGAACACATTCCTTGTGAAACTAACTCCGATGGGGAAAAAAAGAAGTCTGTTTACGAGACCCTCCGGCCAACCCTAGACACCTAAGATCCGGTTTCAAACCTGCTCCTCCTTTTCGAGTCAAGAGATAGATAAATAACACATCCTCATTGCACTGATCGGGGTGCGCTCGTAGTGACTGAGGGGGTCGAAGACCCAGAGTGTTTTATTTATACCAAGCATTCTTCTTATGGCCGATCCATCTCCTGTCCCTGCTGAAAGGAAAAAGAATTTCACGTTCTTCCTTTCGGAAGGGAGGATTAGGGAAATCCTATTGATTGCTGCTTTCTCCCAGAACCTCCGGGAAAAGCATGAAAAAAAGGCTCGAATGGTAGCGATCTCCTCCGTCCCCCCAGAATGAAAGGGGCGATCTCGTAGTTCTTGGTCTGTGAGCTGCCGTTTAGGTGCTCATTTTCCGTTGTTTAGTGCTCCATTTTCCCATTGAGCGAACCTAAACCTGTGCTCGAGAGATGCGGTCCATACTGATAAGGGATGTATGGATTCTCGAGAAGAGAGAGCCTTGGTGGTCCCCCCCGGAACCGCCCGGATACCACGATGAATAGAAAGTTAGAATATCTACATTGGATCTCACCTGAATCGCCCCATCCTATCCTCCAAACCCACACTTGATGGAAGTTTGGTTTCAACACTCCGATTCGAACAGGAGGAGTACGCCATGCTAATGTGCCTTTGGATTATCACAGCCTCGGGTCGCGCTGATGACACAGTGACTATCAGTGCTGAAGCCCTCCAGCCCGGCACAACGACGCAATTATCAGGCCGGCGCTCTAACCACTGACTATAGCCCGTCTGTGGGCTCCCAGTGGAGGCTGCTATGCCAAAAGCGAGAAAAAAAACCCCATCCCTCTCTTTTCCTTTTTACGTCCCCATGTCGCCACACGGGAGGGACATGGGATAAAAAGGGATCCTATCACTACTTGTTCCGACCTCGGATAATAAGCTCATGAGCTTGGTCTTCCTTCACCGTCGAGAAACGAAAGAAGACTTCCCATATCCAAGCTTAGCTCAGACTAGCTCGCTTCTTTTGGTTGTGAAGCAGTGTCAACCAAATACCCACAGCATCAGCAGTAGCTCTCCCGAAAAGGAGGTGAATCCAGCCGCACCTTCCAGTACGCTCCTTGTTTACGGACGTTCCTCCAGTCACTAGCCCCGCCTTCGCTCCCCCTCCGTGCGTTAGGTAACGACTTCGGGCATGGCCACTCCATAGGTACTGGCTGTGTGTACAAGCCCGGAACGAATTCACCGCCTATGGCTGACCGGCTATTACTATCGATTCCGCTCAAAATGCAGGCTAGTTGCAGGCCTCCATCCGAACTGAGGACGGGTTTTGGGGTAGCTCACCCTCCGCGGGATTCGCGACCCGTTGTCCCGGGCCACTTGTAGCACGTGTGTCGCCCATGGCATAAGGGCATGATTGACTTGACGTCATCCCCCCTTCTCCGCTTATCACCGTCAGTCTGTTTCATGTTCACAAACGATTGTGGCAACTAAACACGAGGGTGCGCTCGTTGCTGTCTAACCCACACCTTACGGCACGAGCTGACGACAGCCATGCACCACCTGTGTCCGCGTTCCGAAGGCACCCCTTCTCTTTCAAGACCTTCACGGCATGTCAATCCCTTGTAAGGTTCTTCGCTTGCATCGAATTAAACCCATGCTCCACCGCTTGTGCTGGCCCCCGTCAATTCCTTTGATTTCAATTCGGCAACGTACTCCCCAGGCGGGATCTTACTGCGTTAGCTACAGCACTGCAACTGTTCGATACGCACAGCGCCTAGTATCCATCGTTCGGCTAGGACGACTGGGGTACTAATCCCATTTGCTCCCCTATCTTCGTCTCTAAGTGTCAGTGGTCCGGCCAGCAGCGTGCTTTCGCCGTTTTGTTCTTTCCGATCTCTACTCAATTTCAACCGCTCCACCGAAAGTCCTCTGCCCCTACCGTACTTCCCGCTGTAGTTTCCCACCGCCTGTCCAAGGTTGAGGGAGCCCTGGGATTGACGGCGGACTCTTGAAAAGCCACCTACAGAACCTTTACGCCCATCATTCCGGATACGCTGCATCCTCTGTCTTACCACCCAAAAAAACGCGGCTGCTGTCAACAAGTTAGCCGATTCTTATTCCTCAGATACAGTCATTGTTTCTTCTCGCCGAGAAAAGAAAGTTCACGACCCGTGGGCCTTCTACCTCCACGCGGCATTGCGTCTCTTCAGGCTTTTCGCCCATTGCGAAAATTCCCCACTGCTGCCTCCCGTAGGATTCTGGTCGTGTCTCAGTCCCAGTGTGGCTATCATGCCTCATCCTCTCGGACCAGCTACTGATCACGCCTTGTAAGCGATTACCTCACCAACTGCTAATCAGACGCAGCCCCCCGGGCGATCCTTCCTTTTGCTCCCTCATCCTACGGGGTATTACAACCGTTTCCAGTTGTTTGTTTCCCCTCCCCCAAGGCAGGTGCTTACGCGTTACTCACAGGCCCTCCGCCACGTTTTTGGGGAAAAAAAAAAACACCACTTCCCGTCCGACTTGGCCTGTGTTAAGCTGCCGCCAGCGTTCATCCTGAGCCAGGATCGCACTCCTCCATGAGATTCATAGTTGCATTACTTATAGCTTCCTGTGTCGTAACAAAGCTGATTCGGAATTCCCTTTCATTTCATCTAATGCATAACTTGTATCCATGCGCTTCATATTAGCTGGATTCCGCTCCCAGCATATAGTCATCCTACCCCTATCAGTCCAATCCCACAAGCCTCTATCCATTCTCGTTCGAATCACGGCGGGGGAGAAGTCAAATAGAAACACTTAGCATTGGTTTAGGGATAATCAGCTGCGAACTGATGACTTCCACCACGTCAAGGTAGACACTCTACCGCTGAGTTATATCCCTTCCCGGTCCATCGAGAATAGACCTAACTAATCCGAAGCAAATGGTCGAGAAACTCAACGCCCCTATTCCTGAAACAACTGGGCCGGGCCCTTCTTTCGCACTATAATGGATAGTAAAATAAGGGTATGGATATTAACTAATGGGAAAAATTGGTTCAATTGTCAACTGCTCCTATCGGAAATAGGATTGACTACGGATTCGAGCCTAGCACATGTTCTAAATCCGTACGATTATTCCCGATCTAACTCGGCAGAGCAGGGTTTTAACAGAAGAAGATTTTGTTCAGCATGTTCCTATTCGATACTGGTAGGAGAAGAACGCCGACTCTGTAGTGTTAAAAAAAAAGGAGATCAGAACCAAGTCCCAATATGTATATATCACCCTTCTCCCTTCTTCTTGCGCCAAAAGATCTTACATTTCCGAAGGAACGGGAGGCTACATGCCTTTCAATTTCCATTCAGAGTTCCTATGGTGTTTCCACACCCTTTTTTTGAGACTCCGAAATAAATGGACAAATTCTTTCTTAGGAATACAATACAAGAAAAAAGGATAATGGTAACCCCACCAGTAACTACTTCATTTTCATTTTATTAATTTCATATCTATAGAATTTAATTTCATAGTTATAGACATTATTTCAAGTAAATAGAATAACATTCCTACCGAACAGAATTTTAACTTACTATCCTCTGCCAGCAGGCAAGATTTACCTCTGTGGAAGACTGTTTCATCGATCGACTGAGGTCCAACTCCATTGCATTGCCAGAATCCCTAGTTATCTATTCGAAGCAGGTTGACCATCCTTCTTCTCTCACACGGTACAACCCTCTTTCCCAGCGTACCCCCCTTTCTCCTCGTTCGCACAGAGACAAAATTAGGACTGGGCCAACAAGTTCATCACGGACGAAGGGACTCACCTGAACCGGGATCACTACCTACTACTAATATAATGCCGAACCGGGATCACTACCTATCTAATATACTATATAATAGAAAAAAACCTGTCTTTTCTGTATACTTTCCCGGTTCCTTGCTACCGCGGGCCTTACGCAATCGAGCGGACATTGGATATCCCTTTCACACCACCTCTGTCATCGAAAGATCTCGGCGACTCACTAAGCACGAAAGCCAGGATCTTTCAGAAATGATTCCTATTTGAAGAGTGATAACCGCATGGTAATCTCACACTAACCCGTCAATTTTGATCCAATTCTGGATTTTTCCCTTGGGAGGTCTCGTGAAGGCATTGGAATGTCATGAATATTCGATTCATACAGAAGAAAAGGTTTCTTCTAGTGATCAACGCTGGGGTATGGATATAGGACGAGGAAAAAACCGAGATTTCACATAGTACTTTTTTTTGTTTTTGAAAATCGAAAAATAATCTGATTTATTTGTACCCTCGCTCGATGAGAAAATGGGTCCAGATCTACAGGATCAACAAACACCATGGGACCTATAAGAATGAGGGAATGGTAAGAAAAAGAAAAAGAAGGAAAGAAAATCGAAATGAAATAAAGAATAAAGCAAAAAAAAATAAGTAGAGATTCAACATAAGTAAAGATAGAAAGCCCAGATTCCAAATGAACAAATTCAAACTCGAAAAGGATCTTTCTGATTCTCGAAAAATAAGGGGCAAGGGGATTGATCGAGAAAGATTTTCTTGTTCTTATTATAAGATCGTGATTTGATCCGCATATGTTTGGTACAAAGATAATCTTCGCCTTTGACATAAATGGAAGTGGTTCATTGGAACATGACAGTGACTGTCAATTGGTCTTAGTTACTCTTTCGGGGACGAGTGGAATAAGGGATGAGATCCTCGAACAAAAAAGGCCCAATTACTTCGAAAGAATGAACGATGAGCCGTTATGATGTGCAATTCTCAGTACGTTCTGTAGAGTTAACAGGAAGGGTGACTTCATCTGTCACTTTTCCACTATCCCCCAAAAACCAACTCTGCCTACGTAAAGTTGCCAGAGTACCGATTACCTCTGGCTTTGAAATCACTTCTTATATACCTGGTATTGGCCCCTAAGTTACAAGAACATTCTGTAGTATTAGTAAGAGGAGGAAGGTTAAGGTTTACCACGTGTGAGATATCACATTGTTCGAGGAACCCTAGAATTCTGTTCGATTAAAGGATCGCGACAGGGCGTTTCTAGTGCGTTGTAGATTCTTATCCAAGTACTTGTAATCATTGATGATGCCCCTGTAATCGCTAGAAACATGTAATTGTATGGGCTAACCCAATAACGACAGTTTCGTAGGGAACTGAGCAGGCTACCATGAGCACACAAGATCTTCTTTCTAAGAGATTCATTCGGAACTCGTATATGCCAAGGTCCCATATTGAAATCTTATTTCAGAGGTTTCCCTTACTTTGTCCCGGTCAACAAACCAATTCGATCCATCTACTTTTTTATAACAGGTCAGTCAAATCGCATGTTCGAAGTCACTTCTTTAATCTCTTTTTTACATTACACTATTTCGGAACTAGACTCGACCGTATGGATATTAAAATACAGAGTTCCAATCCTAGCAGAAAGGAGGGAAACGGATACTCAATTTAAATGCGTAAACCGAATTCCATACTCGATCTCATGATACCATATAGAATTCTGTGGAAAGCCGTATTCGATGAAAGTCGTAATGTACGGCTTGGAGGGAGATCTTTCATATCTTTCGCGATCCACCCTACATATTGGGTCACAAAGCCAAAATAAGTCATTCGTTTTTAGACCCTTATAAACAGAAAACTGAATTCTTGAACCTCTATCACGCCCTGTCACGTCGAGGTACTGCCGAAAAAAAACTGCAAATCCGATCCAATTATCGTAATCGATTATTACCTGTTGGTTAACCGGATTCTGAACACGGAAAAAAAATCATTGGCTACAAATTCTCTATCGGCCATGGAAAGATTCAACAACAACCGAAACAAATCCACTCATCTGTTTTTCGTCAAGCAATCCGTGGGTAACTCCCGATACTAGCATTAAAAGCAGACGGTAGGCGGATCGACCCATCAAGTTCCTATTGAAATAGGAATCTACACACTGAAAGCACTTGCCATTCGTTTGGTTATTAGGCATCCCGACAACGTCCGGTCGAAATATGCTTTCAAATTAAGTTCCGAATTAGTAATGCTGCCAAGGGAGTGGCATGCCATACCAAAAGGAGAGACTCATAGAATGCAGAGGCAAATAAGCTTTTGCCACATTTTCGTTAATCCAGGAACAGGAGCTATATGACACATGGCTCCATACATCTCGATCGTAAAAGAATCAATAGGAAAAAGAATCGACGATATCTTTTCGAAACAAACCAAAAGGAAAAGACAGATGAAACATAATCATGATCAACTAACCCTCGCGGGGCTTTGCTTAAGAATAATAAGAGGAATCTTATGGAAATATCATGGAATAAAGGGTGATCCTATTCATGGGGATTCGTAAATGAGCCCATTCCAAAATGAAAGTTCGAAACATGGGATTTTTCGGAGATTGGGGATCAGTTACTATTCACTGATCTGTCAATGTACAGATGAAAACTTCATTCTCGATTCTACGAGAATTTTATGAAAGCGTTTCATTTGCTTCTCTTCAGGAAGTTTCATTTTCCCAGAATATCCTAATTTTTGGCCTAATTCTTCTCTGAATATCGATCAACCCTGATCAAAGGATAGACCTTGGTTCTATTCATCTCCCATTCAACAAGTTTCGTAATAAGGCATAAACGGCCCTATTGTTCCGATGGAAGAGAACCTCTAATTGTTTTCGGGAATTTTCCAAACGAAACAATTCAACGAAATCTTTCAATTTTCTTATTTTACATGTTCAACTCTATGTATGCCTCTATCCGTAGAGTACATTGCATGTACAGAAATGGTGCTATAACAGAGTTTCCTGGTATTCGTATTAACAGCTACTCTAGGAGGAATTATTTTTATGTGGTGCTAAACGATTTAATCACTATCTTTGGAGCCTCCAAATGGGTCAGTTTATGTTCGCTACCTATTATCTATATACCAAGAGAGATGTACGGTCTAATGAGGCTACTAAATGAAATATTTTACTCATGGGTGGGGCCCGCTCTTCTATTCTGGTTCATGGTTTCTCTTGGCTATATGGTTCATCTGTGGGGAGTATCGAGCCTTTCAAGCAAATAGTGACTGGTCTTCATCAATACACATGTCTAACTCCCCAGAATTTCAATTGCGCTTTATATCCATCACTGTAGAATTGGGTTCAGAGCTTTCCCCAGCCCCTTTTCAGCATGGACTCCTGACGTATACGAAGGAGTGCGGTTCCGTTCGACAAATTCTACCTCACCTAGCTCTGAGATGTTTTGATTTTTCAAAACGACTCATGACCTGCAGGAAGATAAATCTACCCCCCTCGGACCAAGACATAACTTTTCCAAAGTTTATTGTGTCTTTTTGTTCAAATAACAATTAAAGTACAGGGTCAGGAACAACGATCAGAACTTTTGAAGAACCAGATCCATTTTGCAAGTTCGTTATTACGGGTAGTTTCCTACAAAGATCGGACTAATGACGTAACAATGCCTTGACTTATCGATGTAGATGCTACATAGTTGGTTCTCCTCCTTCAGAAGGACACGAGTGAATAGGAGCCAGCCGTTGACAAAGATCACCCTAAGCTGATCATCTCATGGCTAGTGAGAACGAATCAAATCAATGGTTCTATTTCTCCATCTTTCGACTTGCTCCTACGGAACCAAATGTCGAAGGATGAAAAAGTCATCATTCACAACCCCGATGAAGGATTCCTCGAAAAGTTAAGGATTGTAATCCTTTTTTAGAAATCGAATGATTCGGTCTTATACATACGCGAGGAAGGAAGCAAATAAGGGACAGAAATGAGTTTCTTGCTTTCTTTTATCACTTAGGAGCCGTGCGAGTGAAAGTCTCCATGCACGGTTTTGAATGAGAAAAATGAAAGGAGGAATCTCTTTTCACTCTGACTCTCCCACTACTCCAGTCGTTGCTTTTCTTTCTGTTACTCTCGAAAGAGCTGCTTCAGCTCACCACGCGAATTTTTCCGATATTCCTTTTTATTTGCCATAAACGAATGGCAGTCTTCTTTCTGGAAATCCTGCTATTTCTTATCATTATATTGGGAATCCATTGCTATTATCAACAAGCAGGAAACGTATGCTTGCATATTCGCCACGGTCACTCGGATATGTATTATGGAATAATGTGGAGAACCAAAATGATGGGATATGCAAGCATGATAACTTATATGCTGTTTTCTATATCTCCATGATCTAGGAACTTTGCTTTCATTGTATTATTTGGGCTACTTACCGGAACTGATAACATTCGAGATTATCAGGATTATACACAAGATTCCTTTTTTTGTCTCTCTCTCAGCCCTGATTCTCTTATCCGTAGAGGTCTTCCCCACTAGCGTTTTTTTCGGAAACTCCATCTATTCTGGTGTGGATGCAGGCCGCTAATTTCTTGTTTCACTAGGACTCCTTACGAGCGTTGTTTCTTTCTAACTATTTATCTAAAAATAACAAGTTATGTACTGACGGACGGAAATTCAAAATAACCCCTTACGTGCGAAATTATAGAAGATCTCCTTTAAGATCAAACATTCCTCGAATTGAGTTGACGGTATGTGTGATAGCATCTTACTATACCCATGAATCGCAATGAACCCAATTCCTTTGCAATTGCTCAGGATACCCTCTTTTAGCTTCTAGGTCTATTTCTTAGTTCCAGATCCCTCCTTACTAACGGGAAAAGAATTAGTAGATCGTTTTCCGCCCAACCCACAAGGATGGGCTGGGGTTATTGACTATAATCATGGAATCGACTCGATCATCAGATTTAATTCATTCCATACAGTACCAGACCGAATAGGGTTAGTACATTCTTATTAATGGGATGGTTCATTCGAGCGTATGTAATAGATACTATTTTGTCATATGGTCGCTACGTCGTTACATGCTTATTTAGTATTTAGAATAGGCGTATCGGACCTGCTTTTGACACTCTATCGGTATTTGGTACCAATTTCACTTTCTTTTTTGGGCTTCTATGGAATCGAAAAGAGGTTTGATTGTACATCTTTTGATATATATAAGGTATCCTCCGTATAATTCAAATCGACAATTTGAATTTCTGACCCGGGCCCTATATGACATGACGATCGATAGAAATACTCCCACACTCCACTTTGTCTAGATTCCATATAGCACATTTAGATATATTATCATTTTCATGGAATACGATTTCACTTTCAGATGCCTTGTGGTGAAATGGTAGACACGCGAGACTCAAATCTCGTGCGAAGAGGTGGAGGTTTCGAGTCCTCTTCAAGGCATAATATTGAGAATTCTCATTGAATGAGCAATTAATACAATTTCGGAATCTAATCAATATTTATATACCGATTATTCTTATCTGTTGATACGATATTCCGGCAATCCCCACGATCCGAGCCGAGCTGTTGGATTGAATAGGTTCGGCAGGGGATCAACGACATCTTGGGCGATCCTGCTCTATCTAATGAATTGAGGAGTTCCGTTTTGGAATCGTCCCGCCCCGCCCCCAACCCCGAGTAATGATTCAAGAGGAATCACACAGGGTAGAATTGCTAAAAACCTCTGGAAATACCCCAGTCACCCCATAACCCAGCAGTAAATACATTATATAGTCCGTTTTAGGGATTGGGCGACTTACACATTCAGTGACTTTGGGCACTGGAACGTTCGCCAAAAGTGGATCGGTCGGGTGAATTAGAGAATAGACCAGACCGTCGTGTTGGAGACAGACGTCTGTTGGCATTCCGGCCTTCCTTCTTCCTTTCAGGTTCCTATCCGAAATAGAATCCATACTCTTGGTCGTGAATATCTGAATGCGAACCGGCCTCCTGTGATATCTTGCTTCGGAACAAAACCACATTAGAATTAGGCTTCGGTCAACCGAATATGATTATCATATGGTGGATCTTCCATTGAGAGATCCATCGACCTGATACGCAGAGAAAGTGTCTATCTATTTTCTTCTTTAGTTATTCAAGTGAAACCAATGATTCGTTTATTTGGGAGCCGATAGCAACAAGCATTTCATCGGACATCCGTATTTTTTTTTAATTGTTCCGAGGATTTACATGTTTCATTAATGGAAATGGTTTGATGTCCTTAGTAATCGACTCTGTTGTTCGCCGTCAAGAATTCTGTTTAGTGCAGTTCATATCACCATACATCAGTGTTTTGATCTACGATTTCAATCTTCCATGTTTCAGCAGTAGCATATTGTTCCATGAGCACTAAGGTCAAATATGGAATATAAAAATGTTTCCACGACTCTACCACCCTCCCCGGCCAATCCTTTTTCCCTTATCCTTTTTCATGGCCACATATCTTACGGCTAGGCACTGGGAAATCTTCTCTTTCGTCCTGTTTACATGAATCAAATGTTTTCATTTCATCCGAGAAACGCCCTCCTTTTCTCAACCTTGTCGTTGTTATTTTATCCAATAGCGTTCCGTTAGATAGAACAGATTTGATTAAATACTGATAACTCTCGGATAGAGTATTATAAAGGAAGCATCCATTACTAATGTACTATTGCTTTCTACGCCTCTCTGGCGATGAATCAACAATTCCGAAGTACCTTTCTTGGCGTATTCTTGATGCCAGCATTTATACATAGAGTAAATGTTTTTGTGTTGGGAGTAATAAGCACCTTTGACATCTCTCCTCTGCAAAGAAGTCTCGACGGGCAAACACCGAGACAAATGGCTGATCTTGATATAAAAAGCATGGACCGCAGTGTTCCAAATGAATTGGCTTTACGCAAAAAGCCTTTCTTTGGAAGATCGATCCGTGCTTGGTACTGCATGGTTCACGTCTGCAGAACTCCGAATCATTCTCTTGCAGCTCATCCTCTTCATGATAAAAGGTCCGCTTGCCTAGCCCCGCTAGAAACAGTGGTCTTTCAATACATCAATAGTTTCCACAATGGCGCCCATATTCTTAGGAGCCCAAAACATGTGATTGAATAAATCCTCCTTATCTGTTGCAGGTCGACGACCTCTTCCCTCTTCAAAACTCCGAATTCTGTATTTTCATATAGAATCTCTGATCACGATAGAACAGATCTGTTTTGCATCATAGCTAACTGTTTCGGACCGAAGGTAATTGTCACCGATTATTATCAAACGACTGCAATCTTTTTCTGTCCGTGAGGTCCCACCAGAACGCCTCTACTTCTAATAGGCCATTAACTAGATAGAATCATTCTCAAGAATCTATAAGAAGTGATCCTATTTTTTTTTCATCATGTCCGGGTGAAGACCACAGATCTTGAGCGACGGGGGACGATCCGTCAGAACAACTCAAAAGATAAAAAGAAGTCTCGTAAGTTTCTTCTTCATGTCGTTCCAAGTTCGAATACCATTTGTACAACTAAAGAATCCCCTCTGATCGTCTTCTTCAATAGATAGATAATGAATCATGGGGCAATTAACTTAAAGTACATTGTGTTCAAACAGCCCTTCCCTATCTGATAGAAAAGGATCCCATGATCTGAACCGATCCTTACCTGGATCGCAAATCCCAATTTGGTCTTCAAGACTAATCTCATTGTAATTAGTTTTTCTATAATGATTTCTTCTGTGTAATACTAATTTGATAGGGCCTCCTTGATAAGTGCTACAAGAAAGATCTCGTACATTGGAACCGCATGGTTATGGACGCCCAATCCGTTTCAGTATGAACATTTTCTTTTCCAAGTGATCCCCTAGTATATGAAAGAATGAAAAGTGCTTTCGTTGTTGCGAATAAGATCCTCTATCTATGATGTCTTTATTTATCAGAGCTATTAGAGCGGATCCACGTTGTTGGGGAATATGATCGCATCCCTAAAAAGAATCTTGTCTAGTGTAACATCTTTCAAACTCTGGAGAGATAGTTTCGCTACTAGACCGAGGGATAAGTACATTCGACTCATTCATATAAGATCTGAATTTTTGGAATCCATATTATGCATGATACATTGCGTTTGCTAATTCGACTGAAAGGTGATATCAAATCGGTCTATTTTCGGCGTCATTACTAGTTACTCAGCTCCGTATCAGTTCAGCATCAATAGTCGTAATATCAATCATATCGATATCGTCCCTATCATCAATACGATATCGTCACTATCACTAGCATCAAATCGCTATCTCAAATACAATAATCTTTAAGCTTGTCTCCGGGAACTTGTTCGGACTACCGTAATGAGAACAATATGGTTTGTCGCCTAGGTATTTGACCAAATTGATGTCCAGTTTCCTATAGAACCTAATCACTAAAATACTCCTAGAAGGGTATAGGCTAACGTAGCAAAAGGGTTCCATGAGGATGGGAAATGAAAATCTATTGCCCCACACGATGTTTGTTAATAGTAAATGTCTGATAATGAGCAAGGAATATCCGTCTTTTCTGCTAACGGATCCATTGACTCATAATTCATTATATACTTGTCACTAAGTATCGTAAGGGAAATTGATCCCGTTGTTCATCATGATAACCAGAGTCATTCTTGATAAATGATCACTATGAGTCAGACTCAATAGATTTGATCAATCCTTTTTCTGTCGTTAAGAGTGAGAACTGAACCAAGACTTTCTCCTTTCTTCATCACAATCGCAATCAATCACTGTTTCGCGACCCAGGATTCCTAGTTTCTCATCCATCCAATCACCGTTCACCTTTTTTCTTTTCTATCAAATGAATAGTCTCTTACTTGGGACGACTTAATGTCTCGTATTTCTCGAAAATTGATGTCGATTGATGGGATTGGTCTAAATACTTCTGAATATGATGGGATTGTATATATACTTATTAGCTCGATGAGTTGATATTCAATATTCTTCCTAGAACGATTGATTTGACCCCACAAGCGAACCAATCGCATGTTCCAACCAAAAGCAAAGCAAAACCACCGTATTTCTCCAGAGAATCCCTAATTGTTTCAGAACAACTAGAAAAAGAGATTCTTTAACCAGAAAATAATTCAGTTTCATATGTAGGTACCCATGCCAAAAGTTTTCGCAACTCACGCATGTATGAGGGAATCATCAAAATTTGATCTTTTCTAACCTGTCTGGTACTCACTGAGGCTTGGTAAACAAAGAGAATATGTATACGAAACGAGATATCCAGCACAAGAAGACGGAAAAAGATGAATAGAGGGAACTCCAACGCCCGAGCATTTGTTGATCTCAGATGTGTCCATATCACTGGAACGGGTGACTCATTTATTTCTATGCATCATTTCTTCGGACAGAGAAGATTCTGTAAACACTCCCTCGAATCTCACTTATCAGAGTCCCTTGTGGAAGAATCTCTGAGTGAAAATTGGCATGATATACTGAGCCATGCCTAATTCATGAAAATGATACAAATTTTAAAATGGATACAAAATTCTGTGACTGCTACTTAGTATCGACAATGGGTCGAAGTATCTAAAAGGGTGCAATTTAGATATTTTGCACTCTGTCCGAGTAGAACCTGGCATATAGTTTGGAACGGATTCCATTTGTTTGGAACATAATTCCATTTTTGAGAGATTTGAAAAAGCCTATCTCGTGAAAGGTTGTATACATCTCCGTTCTCAACGCATTGTCTTTAGAGAAAGACTCCGTTTTTTTTTTCCTCTTTCCGTATGGTAAATTTTCTCAGAACATGGAGTGTGACTCAAAACCATGTTTGATTGACACTGAGATACCGATGCAAGTTCTTCCCTTCTGAATCAGATAGATTCATATCTGAAAGAGGCTGACAAAAGTTTCTTCCAAAATTGACTCTTTGTTTCTCTGTTAAGGTGTTGGCAGAAATGTCTGCGATCGAGTAATAGCTCTACGAACGAATGGCTCGGTCGAATTGGAAACGGAACTGATTTGTACAAGTTATACGTTTTGTCACCACTTTGTGAAAATCTTTAGGTATGAATATGTTAGTCCCTGGACTCGATTGGTGAATATCTCTCTCTCCAAAAAATATGTTTTTTTTTACCGACGCACACGCAGAAAATATTTTTTGCGATGACAAGGTATTGAGGATTGTCCATATGTAGATCATAATTAGTGATACGGGCCTTTTCCACAGAAAAGGGAATCGTTTGTACAATAGAACCGACGTGATTTGGATCATCAAACGAAGTCGATTTGCTTTATAAAATAAAGTATCAATAACTTCTATGAAATGTTTTTCACGGGATTCCAGCCATTGGTCTCGATCATGATATCATTGAGAAATAGGACTCCGTGTTATCAAAGGATTTCCTGCGATTATTTCTAGTATAGATGAGTCAATCATCCACTCTGGTATCATTTTTGACAAAAATGTATGTTGTTCCTCCATTGATAAAGATTCCGGTCTTTGGGCAGTATCATGATCTCCAATAGAAGGGTTTCAATTTATTACAAATGAACGATTTGAACACCTATTGATTCTAACAACTGAGTTGCGGAGTTGATCAGTCGACCTTTCAATTCACTGATGTGATCTCGGACCTATGACTGGGGAATTCCGATCTCACAAGAAAGGGGAAGTGAATGGCAAAGGAGTTGACTTGGACAAAAATGGAAGTGACTTGGACAAAAGAATACGAAGTACTTGGACAAAATACGAAGTGACTTATACCACTTTTGTTTGTCGATAGCCTCGACCAATCAATCGAATAGTTGATTATACGTCCCGATCGAACACTACTTAAAAACGTTTCTCTGTTCAGAAACGAATGTTCCAATGTTTCCTGGAAATTTCTCTCCATTGGACAACAAAAAAAAAATAACCATTTGTATCCTATATACATCGGATCCCGATTCATGATCTCTCGGTTCGAGAAAAAGAGGATCAAACATTTCTTCTGATCGTTTTCAAATTCGATAAAATTTTTTTGATCGTATATTTTCATTATAGTTATATATTCAAGTATCATTTCCTATTTGATCCCGTTGAATTCCCATATTCGAAGTTGCGATCGGATCTATTCATTCAAGATCGATTAGATACATGTTCTTATTCCCCATAGGTGCATATTGGATTTGAAATCAGATTTCGGATCAATCTATATTGATTGACTGCCTCCATTATGTTGTTTCTAGCATACCGCTGTTTTTAGTTTTGATCTTCCGAATCATTCCCGCAGTATATCCGGACCGATTTTTTTCTGATCCTCGATAAAGATTCATTCTCTTCATAACAAGAGGAGTAGAACCAATAACGATTTCTTTTTTCGATTCATCTCTGTAGTTGAATCCCTCGTCAGAATTTTTTTGATCAACCCGTAGATCAATAAAAAGGCAAATCCCCTATGACATGTCGTCGAGGTGGAATCTCTTATTACATCTGCACAATGGCTATAAGACCGCTTACGGTTTACTCTTTAACCTTTTATTATCGTTCTTGTTAATTGTTACTGTCTAACATTCATGCTCAGCACGTTCGTAGGTGGAAGTCCATTTGGGACGTTGAGATCCCACATCCATGATATTGTTGTTTCGCTATCCCGCTGACACAACCAAGCGACGAATGCGCATCTCACTTTGGGACAAGTGGTGCAAAGGCGGACCTTTGTGACCGTGTCCAATACCTTGCTGGTGATGACCCTAAATGAGATGGACGCTCCGCTAGGCTCGAGGCGGTGGTGTGGTAGAAGAATGGATGAACTTCCAAAA
>PYDT01000844.1:0-22938 GCA_004837865.1 Musa balbisiana
ATTACTTTAAATCTACTTTTTATTTGATGTCTTGTTGGGAATCATGTAAAGAACATCTTATTTGATTACTATTTTGTCAGGTATTTTACGATTAGAAAGCATTGCTTCTGTACAGATGTGTATTAATCTACTATAACTATACAATACCTTATTCTCACGAGTTACTGCATTATCCGGTGCTCCACCAACGAGAAATCCCTCTTTTTTTTGTCCCTGCCTCTATCTCGATGAGAGGAAGCCAAAGCTCTCATTTTTCTGTTGAGTAATCGTTCGAGTAGTCTTGATGAGCTCCTCTAAGTGATGCAAATAAACGAATTTTTGTTCGACGTCTCCGCAGCTGGATATCCCCGTCTAGACCTGTCCATTGAATCAAATTTAAAACCGTAATGAATAACTAATTGCTTTCGATTCTTTCAGTCATCCTTTTCCCCTCTCACGGTCGATTAATAACAAAAACGGATTATTCCGATATATAAAATAAAGTCCATGGCTTTATTGCTACTATAACTTCCTGCACACAATTTTTTATTCCGTCCAGGCATTTCACCTGCAAATAAGACTTCTAATGATACTAAAAAAAAATAGTGGTTCCATCGTTTCTATGGTTTACTTCTTAAAACGGTGAGGTCCTCTCTATACACCGGAGCCTCTTCTTTCATTTAACCAAATGGTATTGTGAACTTGTATAGTTCACACCTTTGGCTCGACCATCAATTATAGAGGAATAGCTCTTTTCACAAGACGATTATCTATACAGTGACGGCATTTAATTAGGAAAGTTGGCTAGGTAGCTGCCCCTCTAGTCCGCTCTTTTAACAATAGGAGCATAATCTTTTTGCTTCTTATATACTATTTCCTCCGCTTAATTGATAACTATTTGCTACCAATGGGTAATTGCTTTCACTCAAATCTAGGTGATTGGATTTGCACCAATGGAAACCATAAAATTCCCAGACCCAAGATAGGTATTATAATTTTTCATTTACCCTATTCATTGTACCGGTCATTGACACTCGGAAAACTTGTCTCCTTTGTTTCGAACTCATGATCTTAACGACGCACCTACACCTAGTACATTTCCTCTGAGGGACGCTGAGGACCTCCTCTAAGAGCGGATATTCGTAACATTTCTTATTGTCTGTCTGGCGTTCTAATACTTGTTTTAATAGTTTTCATGTCGTATCGTATATATATATATATGTATATATAGACATTATAATGGAATGGTTGGTTTAGATCGTCTTACCATTAGATTGGATGGATGATTATGAATTTTTTCTATTCAATACCAAATCACAGAAAATTCGAATTATGGTGTTGAAATGATTTACACGAATCCCCGTATTTTCATTTTCGCCCGTCTACGAGATCATCAATGCATGAGCTTGGGCTTCTGTTGCTGACATAAAAACATCCCTTTCCATGTCTTCGGATACAACCCATAAAGGCTTGCCCGTTCTTTGTACATAAACCGTTGTGAGGGTTTCCACGAAGTTCATAAGTCTTCATTTCCAGGACAAATTCCCCTGTTCGTGATTCTAAAAAGAACTAGCAGGTTGATGATCATGACATAATTATATTGATATTGATTAACTCATAACGGTCCTCTATCTCGCATGATTGGCTAATGTAAGGATAAAAAAAATAACAGAAGAAATTGAACAACCGTACAGGCATCTTCTGTGCGTTGCATACGGCTCCGCAATGGATTTACTTTTTTTCTTCTCTTCTATTCTATCTAAGAAATGAAAGAGATCCATCTGATTCAGATCGTTGAATGAGCCATTTACCACCCTCTTTCGATGAGTCAAAACTACTATGATGGTTCTGTTGCTTTATATATTTATTCGTCGTGATTTAGCATCCCAAAGCTTTCTGACGATCAAATAAGGCAACTGATCTTTTTTTTTTTTCATTTTCGTACTCTTCCATAACATAAATATCAGAAAGAACTTCTGGTGTGGAAAAAAATGGTTTGTGACGCTGAAATGTACCCCCGACCCCTAAAATCAACAATCGGAAAGTAACCTTTGTTTCATACTACTATCTCGATACAAAATCTCATGTTATGAAAAACAATAATGGTTTGTTTGCGAACTCGAAGTGCCATGGCTATTATTACTTCGTATTCGACTATTTCGATATGGCGAAGCATATTCCTTTTCTTTTATTTTTTTCAAATAAAAACTCATGGCTCCACGCGTGAGTGAATGCTAGACGTTTGGTAATTTTCTCCTCCGATCATAATGAAAGATCCCCTAGAAGCGGCTAACCCCATGCATATTGTATGCACTCGGGTGCCAAATTCATAGTATCAAATGCTATTCCTGATACTACCCATCCGCCGGGAGAGTTTATAAACAAAAGATCTCCTAGTATTATCTCTCATACTGAGATATACCATGAGACCACAATTTGTTTGAGATCTCGCTATTACCGCTTGACCGAAAACCACAATTAATCGTTTCTCGATGAGTCGGTTGATTATGACAAAATGGTCCTTTAGGAAACTGTTACTGGCACCTTTGGATGCATACGGTTCAAAAAGTGCGAAAAAAGAATCATGGTCGATTCCAGTTCTATTTTTTTTTTCTGTAATAGGTTTTTGTTTTTCTATACGCTTCCATTTTTTAAAAGACATGAGATGAGTTTTGGGGCTTCCTTCCTATAAAAAAAGAATTCTACGAACTTTTTGAAATTGAATTGACAATCCTCTCCTTGATTATTGTTTCATCGACATTCAAAGAAAACGATTACTTTTCTTGTTTCTGAATGGGCCCTTTTTTTTTCAATTCTTTTAGGTTCATGTTCCCCTCCGGGAAAAGACTGGTCCGAATTCCATTTCACATTAGGGCAAATGGTCTCAGTAACCACTTCTTTTGTTACGACTTTTTTTTTCAATTCGTTTCATCGTTCCCCCATCATTCGATGTCTCATCATATATTCCGTTGGTTCTTGGTTGGACGTTTGAAATCACTCCTATAAATAGGATAAGAATCGTTATGATACAAGCGGTAATCGTACTTACATGGATTACGCAATTTGGTAATTCTTCTGAACGGAGCCTGGATACTTTATTACTTTCTTTTTTTTTATTCTCCAAGTCAACATAACTTCTCCTAATTGATCCTCAATAATACATTGATCTATGGCACTTCACGCTCGGGGGGGGGGGGCGATGATTGTGGTTCACTCAATACAATATTTCTTAGGCGACCAGAGGGATATTTCCGCCGGAGGGAGAGACCGTGTAAATCCATATAACCCCATATGTTGACAGTCGCACATATCAACCCAAACTGCATCTTCTCTCCAGGACTCCGAAAGGTACTTTTGGAACACCAACGGTCATTAAATTAAGAAAATTGAGTACTATACTTCCCTTAATGTTGAAACATAACACGGCTTTTATCCACGTCTTCATCCCTTTTTCTTGTTTATTGATTTTATACAGTAGATTTTTATACATAATTGGAAGGTGTATTTTTATAGAGTAAGACAGATGATAAAGAAAAATTTTAACTAACGGATCCATCGGTGGAGTATAACAAGTATCTCCTATTCGTTTCCCTAAAGTAGAACTATCCGCCCATTGCGTTATTGGTACTTATCGGGATAGATAGATCTCTTCTTCTTTGTTCTTACGAACAGAATTGTTCTCATTTTAAATTTTCAATGGAACGGAATAAACATTAACTTTTCTCATACGATACTACTGAAATGTTAGATACCATCGTATAGTCTTTTTCCAATCGAAAATAAAGTGACCTAGTGTCCCTATTTTTCTTTGATAAAGGGGTGTCCAAGGGGTTTGCCTTGGTATCGTGTTCATACTGTCGTATTGAATTATCCCTGCGATTGCTTTCTGTCCATATAAGCATACAGCCCTCTTCTGCTGGTTGGGCGGTTCGATGGCTTTATACGCAATGTAGCGGTTTTTCCGTGATCCCTCTGACCCGCTCTTGCTCCTTCTGGAGCACGGTATGTTCGTTTCCTTTCCATCTAACTCGTTTAGGAATCCATTTCGTGGGGTGGTTGGAGTATTTCACCGATGTAACTGTAACGAATTCTATGTTGGGTTAGGAAGTGTGGCATGGTCACTCTTTGTTGTCTGGGGCTTGTGCTCTTGGCAGCTATCTGGCATTGGGTTATTGGGACCTAGAAATATCTGTGATGACTTACGGGCAAACCTCTTTGGAGTTGCCTAAGATTTTGGACTTCATTTATTTCTCTCAGGGTTGGCTTCTTTTGGTTTGGAGCATTTTCTGTAACAGGTTTGTATGGCCTTGATTGGGTGCCGATCCTTATGGCCTAACTGGAAAAGTAAAACCTGTAAGTCCAGCGTGGGGGCGCGGAAGGTTGAGCCTTTTGTTCCCGGAGGAATAGCCTCTCATCATATTGCCGCGGGTCATTGGGCATATTTAGCAGGCTTATTGCCATCTTAGTGGCCTTCCGCCTCAACGTCCTATACAAAGGATTACGTATGCAATTTGAAACTTCTTTCCAGGAGTATCGCTGCTGTTTTTTTTTGGCAGCTTTCGTTGGTGCTGGAACTATTGTGGTATGGTTCAGCAACTACCCCAATCGAATTATTTGGTCCCACCTCGTTTCAGTGGGATCAGGGCTACCTGTTCCAGCAAGAAATAATCGAAGAGTTAGCGCCGGACTAGCCAAAATCTTCGAGCTTATCGAAGCTTGGTCTAAAATTCCCGAAAAATTAGCTTTTTATGATTACATTGGTAATAATCCGCAAAAGGGGATTATTCAGAGCCGGTCAATGACAACGGGATGGAATAGCTGTGGGTGGTTAGGAACACCCCGTCTTTAGAGATAAACGGGCGCGCGCTTTTTGTACGTCGTATGCCACCTTTTGTTGAAACAATTTCCCGGTAGTTTTGGTAATGGAGACGGAATGTTAGAGCCGATGTTCCTTTAGTAAGGGCAGAATCAAGATAGTGTTTAACAAGTAGTGTAACTGTTGAGTTCATGGTGGCGAACTCAATGGATCAGGGGTTATATTGATGACGCTGGGACTGTAAAAAATATGCTAGACGTGCCCAATTATGTTGAAATTTTTGAATTAGATCGGGCTACTTTGACATCTTTGGCGTTTTTCGCAGCAGTCCAAGGGTTTGGTTCACTTTTGGCCATGCTACGTTTGCTTTGCTCTCGTTTTCGGACACATTTGGCATGGCTCTAGAACCTTGATTCAGAGATGTTTTTGCTGGCCTTGATCCATATTTGGAATGCTCAAGTGGATTTGGGAGCATTCCAAAAACTTGGCCGATCCACTACAAAGAGAACAAGTAGTCTGATATAAAAAAAAAAAAACATTGCTCTGGTATCTTTCGCCTCTTTTTTGATTTGACATAGGGTTAGGGTACTGAAGAAATCTTGACTTGAATCACCATCTTTTCTTTGACTCTTCCTTTTCTTTATATGGTAAATGAATCCAAATGAATAGGTGTGGAAGCTATAATTGTAAACCACGATCGAATCTATGGAAGCATTGGTTTATACATTCCTTTTAGTCTCGACTTTAGGGATAATTTTTTTCGCTATCTTTTTTCGAGAACCGCCTAAGGTTCCAACTAAAAAATGAAATAATTTTTCATTATCTCAATTGAAGTAATGAGTCTCCCCATATGGGAGGCTCATTACTTCAACTAGTCCCCGTGTTCTTCGAATGGATCTCTTAGTTGTTGGGTGAGGGTTTGCCCAAAAGCGGTATCGAAGGCGTTCCCATAAAGCTTTACAGTAAACCAGATATAAGATGGCGACTAGGGTTGCTGTTTCCATTTTTAGACAATTTTCAAGATCCAAAATGAGCTACGATAAGATCGTTTATTTACAACTACAACGGAATGGTATACAAAGTCACAGATCTCAACCAATGATGAATAGGATTTATGGCTACACAAACCGTTGAGGATAGTTCTAGATCTGGGCCAAGACAAACTACTGTAGGGATTTATTGAAACCATTGATTCGGAATATGTAAAGTAGCTCCGGGCTGGGGGACTACACCATTATGGGAGTCGCCATGGCCCTTTTACGGTATTCCTGATCTATTTGTTGGAAATTTTATAATTTCTTCCGTGTTAACTGGATGGAATAAACAATGATTAGTTTATAAGAACTTTGGAAGTCCAGTTTTCAATCAAAAAATTACTTTACTAAAACTCGGATTTCTAGACCATTCTGGTAGTTAGACCGGGGAATTTATTGTTTCGGTATCTCCGGAATATGATTGTGTGACTTGTTATAATTGATCCTATGGGATAATACAGATATGGTCCTGTTATCTCTATCGAGATGCTTCTATTTCGTCGGATAGTTATTCTAGTATCTGGAGCACGGAATATATATAGAATATAGAATAGATTAGAAAAAGAAATATTAAAACTATGATTCATACCTACTATTCGACCTCGCAACCGGACTCATAAGTGTTCAAATAGATATTTCCTAAATCAAACGATTTTTTCTCTCCTCACTTTTTTTTTTTCTTGACCGAAGGACAACTCTTTTTCTAGATTTTGTTGAGTCATTACATTCATCGAATAAGTGTCATCAAAGGTTCTTACTCAGAGAACCTTTGAGTTTAGCTTGAGGCTTTGCTTTATTAATTTATTAAATTAAATCATCGTGGGTTCTAGTAGACTGGGGTTTCAATTGATTCATAGGGTCTCACAAGCAAATTCCTATCAATAGTAAAACAAGATCACCATAATCCGCATTACACAAAAAACAAGAATAAGAAATACCAAAGTAAAAAAATAGGGAAGAGAAGATTCAAAAGGCCTGTAATGATCAACATCAAAAGAGACAGATGAGCCAACTGAATTTTGAGGCATTACATAAAGCAAAAATTCGTATTTTTGTTACTACTTCGTATCTTCGGTCGGGGCAAATCAAGCGGCTAAGCTAAGAAGTTTTGAACTTTCTATTACATATCCGTTGAAATCAGCATTGTGTGTTTCTGCTTGAGCCGTACGAGATGAAATTTTCATATACGGTTCTCAGAGGGGGAGTCCCTTGGCCTTGGTTACCTATCTCAATAAAGTATATGATTGGTTTGAGGGAACGTCCTTGAAGATTCAGGCGATGCAGATGTATATAACTAGTAAATATGTTCTCCTCTCATGTCCATCTTTATTGTTTAGGGGGGATCACACTTACTTGTTTTTTAGTACAAGTAGCTACAGGTTTTTGCTATGACGTTTTACTACCGTCCAAAGCCTTACAGCGGCTTTTTCCTCTGTTCAATACATAATGACTGAGGCCAACTTGGTTTTGGTTAATGCCGAATCATTCATCTGCTGGTCCGCAAGTATGATGGTTCTAATGATGATCTTGCACGTATTTTCGTTTGTACCTTACAGTGGATTAAAAAACCCCGCGAATAACTTGGGTTACAGGTGTGTTTTGGCTGTATTGCGGCATCTTTTGGTGTAACTGGTTATTCCTTACCTGGGACCAAATTGGTTATTGGGCAGTAAAAATGTGACAGCGTACCTGAACTATTACCCGTAATATATCGCCTTTGGTAGGTTATTACGCGAAGTGCTAGTGTGGGGCCAATCCACCGGTTGACTCGTTTTTATAGTTTACACACTTTTGTATTGCCTCTCTTACTGCCGTATTTATGTTAATGCATTTTCCAATGATACGTAAGCAAGGTATGCGGTCTTTATAGAATCATAGATATTTGTAATTGATCATATATCAACTGGGAGGACGATAGACAATAATATTTCATTGCTAGAAATATGGATTATTGAAAATCAGACAATGTATTTGGATACTTTTCTTCAACTTCGAAGTATTGTATTCCTTATTTGATACGATAGTTGAAGGTAATTTTCCGAAGAGGGATGGATTATGTGAGTGTGTGATTGAACTATTGATTAGGCCATGCAGATATATTATTTTATCTGCCACATTGGAATTCACAACAAATGTGTCCTCCCATCCAACCACCACGTAAGCCCCCTATGTAGGCAGAGGATAGCCGGTTCGTTTGGGAGAACCTTTTCTATATCATACTGACATCATGTTAGGCAAGGACAGGCTCCGTAAGACCCGTAGAATCACTAAGTGATTTGGCTGATTCAATGTCTGTCTATTCCACTTCCTTATTTGTATGTAGAATGCTTCTGTCCTCTGCTCGATCCTATCGATAATACTAATCGAGTGAAATAAGAGATCTAAGAAAACATAGGCTAGACTTTATTAGAAACAGTAAATACTTTGTATGTGAAGAAATCGAGAGTGTTGGGGGGATAACCCCCAATCAAAAGCATGAGACAATCCAAGAAACCTTGATCCTGAATCAAATTTATAAGCCTACTTGGATATTGAGCCTTACACTGTAATAACTGAATAGTTGCATGAATAGTTGCAACTCCGGAAAATGGAATCTGTAACTCTTTTCTTACATAGAGTCATTATATATGATATGTGGGATATGTTATAAAAATGACTTTTATATATCTATTTCTCTGCATTCCTTTCTTCTCCTGCTCGAGCGGATGATGAAAAATTATCATGTCCGTTCCTTCGGGGGATGGATCCATAAGAATTCACCTATCCCAATAACAAGAAACCTGACTTGAACGATCCTGTATTAAGAGCTAATTGGCTAAAGGGATGGGGCATATTATTATGGAGAACCCGCATGGCCCAATGATCTTTTTATATATTTTCCAGTAGTAATTCTAGTACTATTGCATTAAGTATGTAGGCCTTGGCAGTTCTAGACCGTCAATGATTGGTGAACGGCGGATCCATTGCAACTCCTTTGGAAATATTACCCGAATGGTACTTCTTTCCCGTATTTCAAATACTCCGCACAGTACCCAATAATTTTAGGTGTTCTTTTAATGGTTCAGTACCAACGGGATTAGTGACAGTACTTTTTTGGAGAATGTTACAAATTCCAAACTCCATTTCGCCGTCCATAGCACACATTCTTTTTGATCTGTACCGCAGGTAGCTCTTGGTTATGTATTGGAGGCAACTTACTCTTTATAATCGCTAACTTTAGGTCTTTTTTAAATTGATTCAACCGTGAAAATACCATTAATTATTTATCTAAATAAGTGACTTTCCAAAGTCCACGATTCTTGATATACATTAAGTTTTATTATATCATTCCCGAAAATACGATTGTGCCAAAAGATAAAAACCCTTTTCTTCTTTTTCTTTATAAAGTTTTCTTTCTATTTTATTACAACAGATCATAAGAATTTAGAATGGATTTAAAATTAAAATTTCTTCTCAGGTAATCCCATTGCGAATGCTTTTGTAGAGTGTCCGATATCCTTTTACCCTCTTCTTCAAAATATTCAATTCTCATAAGATCTTCTTGACTCTTATTCAAAGTCCAAATAATGTGTGTATATTGGAACTGTTTGAGACATAGAGTCCTGGAAGGTGATTCTGATTGGTCAATAAAAATACATTCAATGGATTTCTTTTTTGTTTTTCTTTAGATTGGTTAATCTATCTTGAAAGGTAAAAATGGAAGTACACCTGTTTTTATTTTCTTTTGAATTAATTCCTCTCCTCCGCAGGTAGAAAAGAATAAATAAAATAAATCAATTAATTACGAAAGCTGCATAAAGGCGTCCTTAGGAGTTTAACGTCCATTCGTCCATCTTTCTAGAAAAAGTATCTCTTGTTTTTCAGTCCCATTCCCATGAATGCATACTTGATTCGCATTTCGAACAGGCTAGATAGCATCTATAGGATACTTCCATTGTTAGAGTTAGTTGTTGGTTTCGTACGATATCACGATCTCTGCCTGTGTGTATCCAATACACAATCATTGGTTCCGTCAGGTTAGCTATATGTTTGTGTTGTGTCCACTATTTCCACGGAAGGTGGTGAGATTCTATCTTGAGCGGTTACGTATTTAGGCCCCTGGCGCAAATGGATCGTCTCTACTCCATATATTACTTCTCAATACAATTTCTTTCAAATTTAGGAAAATTGTCATGTACCGATTCTTCAATACGTCTTACGTAGAATATCAATGCGGCCACTTTCTCAGAGTTTGCACGTGTGATACATGTTCCTTCTATTTCTCCAAGTAAAGCCCTTCGCATGGCAATACCTATAGTATCAGCTTGACCTTTTCATACGCGTGGACAGAACGAAACGACATAATAAAGACGGTTACTGGCTACTCTCGATTCAACACCCTCACTGTAGTGTTCGGAGTGGATCCTGCTACTTCCTCTCGCCATCCTTACTAATACTATTAATTGATCCAGATCATTGATCATTTATTTCTCTTGAAATCTGTTTTTTTCTTATTTCTACACACGTCTTTTTTTAGGGGTCGACATCCTAATGTGGCATAGTGTTACATCACTACGAAACTTATAGTTTATACCACTTCTACGAATGGGCTCTATGCGTCATTCTGCTTCCGAGACAGGACCTTTTATCATAACTTCTGCTCGTTGCAATACCCTGATTAACTCTGTACTAATAGCCTTTAATTGCCGCGCTTGAAGCAGCATGGTGTCCCTCTTCTTGTCCCTTGAATTCCGGAGTTACCAGCAGAGGCCCAAGAAACCACCCGACCTCGTACATCTGTAACAGTTAAAATGGGTATTGTTGAAACTTGCTTGAACGTGAATATTCCTTTTAGGTATCTACGTCCATTCTTACGTGACCAATAACGCCCCATGTCCTACGTGAACCGATTCTTGGTATCTTGTTTGTCATATTTTATCATCTTATAACGAAGTCAGAAATATACGAAAGAAAGATAGGGACATATCCATTCATATTAAAAAAATCCTTTATTTTTTCTCTTCTTTAGAAAGTTCTTTTTTAGAAAGATTATCCTTGTCTCTGTTTATTTCCTCGGATTGAACAATCACTATAATCGTCCCGCGCCTACGGAGCAGTCGACTTTTTCCACAATTTACACGGACGCCCTTATTTTTCATATTTCTTATTCCTTACCTTAATTTTGGAATCCTATTCCTGGGAAGAAAAAAGTCTCTCTCTTGATTTTTTTTTAACTTCGAATTGTATCGTCATTTAACTTCGAATTGTATCGTCATGAAAAGAATGCTTTTAAAATCACCTAATCATTCGATCTTTGTTGCGAATTCTATAAAGTCTACGTCCCCTGGTTGACTCTAACAACTTACTTCAATTTTGACTCTATCCCCACGGTATATCCGGTAATGCGCCGATCCTTCCGAAACATAACCTTAGAATTACATCTTTCTATCTAGGCGGACCCGAAACATACCGTTGGATGATTTCAGTAATTTAAAAAACCTTCATGATAAATTTTGTTCTTTCTTCCAGGTAACTTCCTTGAAGTCTCAACTAAATGGAGGGAGTTATAGAACTACTTTTCCTCTCTATTTCCACATAGGAAGTTAGAGAGAAATTAGGATACCAAGGAAGGATGATCACCATATATATAACCAAAAGTTCGCCTCCAATTTTTGTTCTCGTCGAGCTTCTCGATCTGTCCTTATACCTCGGCAGTAAAAGAAAGTACAATTCCTATTCCACCTAATCTAGGAATTTGTTGATATCGGATAAATTCGTAACCGGGTCGGCTGATAACGCTTTAAAATATTTTGTGTATTCTTTTCCTATCTTCTAATGTCGCAGAGTTGAAACCAAGACATATTTGTTACCTCCTGATGTTTTCCGGAACGTTTTCATAAAACGTCTCGGAGAGTATTTTCACCAATTTTCGGTGATATTAGTAATGCTATTCGAACCGTTCCTTTTTTATTCATGTCAGCTTTCTTATAGAAGTTATTATATCGTGCATAGTGTCCGACCCATGACGACTATAATTATTGGTCCTCCAAATTTTATATAATCACATTTTTCCTTTTTTTCTTTGTTTTATTTTCTTTCCTTTTTTTTTTTTTTTTTAATTATAAAATTATTTATTATTAACAGTATATCTGAGACACAATCTACTAATCTACTAAATTTGATTCTACTAAATTTGATCTATTTTAGTTTTCTGATAATATAGTCCCATCTAGTCGTATTTATAATACCTCGGGAGCCAATGAAACTATTTGAGTAAAATTCACTGTCTCAATCCCGACGATCGCACGCACCAACACCACTCGAGTTCCTTTTGGATTTCCTTCTTGATCAAGACAACCGAAGCATTGTCCATCATATCGTATAGCTCCGTTGTCACGTTTGAGTTCTTTACAAGTAAGTAAGCTGAATTACAGCTCATAATTATTCTCGATCTTCTAGGCATATTAGGCACGGCTTCTTTGATTACAGCACAATAACGGTGCACCAATCTGATCTTATCGATGATTGCCAGCTCCTATGAATTCGAATAACCTCAATTCTCGAGCTCCGCTGTTATCCGCTACATTCAAGGGTCTGAGGTTTTGAATCATATTCTTTATTGGAATCCGTTATTTAAATGCCAAGGTTAAGTAACAAAGAAATATTCCTGTCCAGAAATAAACTCAACTTGTGCCTTTGTTTTTTCATCCTCATACACTGTTTAGTTCTACATACTATCCTGACAAATTGAGTTCGTATATGCTTTTGGACGCCAGCTAGTGAAATAGCTGCTTTGGCTACAGCTTCTGATACTCCCCCCATTCATAAAGTATTCGACCTGGTTTAACAACGGATACCCATATCGGGGGACCCTCCCGAACCCACGTGTTTCCGCAGGTCTTACTGTAACAGGTTTGTCGGGAAATATACGTAACCATATTTTTTCCAACCCCACGTCGCATATCGTGTCATTGCGCCTTCGCCCGCTCTATTGTCTAGCTGTGATCCACGGGTTCAATTTGCCTGAAGAGCGTTCTTCGTGCGAAACAAATCCGATTGCCGCAACCGACCATATATTCCCTTCATTCTTCCTCTATGTTGTTTACGATCTGGTCTTTTGGGTTATAGTTTGAGGTCCGTTTCTTAATTCCTCTCTCTACCGAACCGGACATGATAGTTTTTCTCTCACCACGCTCCTCGCCGAAATGACATGATTCAAGTATATTGAACATATACGCAGTCTTTAATTTTAATAAACTAATACACTAGACATTTATTAATATTGAATGTTTTGTTATACAGGAAGATGTATATACAGGAGATATAGCTAGATATTTATGTTATCTATTTAGATTATAAATTATAGATTAGATATAATTATCGTAATGCTTTTTAATAATTATAGATAATCTTTTATTTTATAACGATCCTTTATCCTTATTTTTCACCCTTTCAAATGACCCAAATATTGTAGGTAACTCAATAAAAAGGTTTCGCGGGGCGAATATTGACTCTTTTTACTGTTATTCTAGGTCAACCCGTGACTTTCTCAGATAGAAATTGTTTCTCGTTCGTTTTCCGCCATCCCACCAATGAATTATTCGGATTCGTTTTCAGTAGAATCCGATTCATCACGGTTCCGTCGTTCCCATAGCTTCTCCATTAATGGTTAGGCCTGAACTCTTCAATGGAGCTCCCAACAAATTCCTTCTCGAGTCAATCTCCTTAGTTTTTATTAACCCAGCGCTTTATATTATTATATTCATTCAGTATTGATGCTTATCACATTGCCTTTATGAGGTAATTCGATGACCATCCCATATTGGACTCATATATCATTGATATTTTGTTCTCTCTTTCTATCATCCTTCCCTTTAATCCACTCCCTTATTGTTGTTTCACAACCATAATCATTTTTTATGGAAAAGATTTTTAGTTGCAGTTTGCGCAACTCTACTGATTGATCCGCTCATCTCTATCGTGACTGTTTTCTTGGATCTCGACACTACGAAGCAATAAGTTGGTTATCGTTTATTTTGTTTTTATTTTGTTTTTATTTATTTTATATAGTTATTAGTTTAAGTAGGTTATCTAGTTTTTTTTATTCCATTCAAACTCTAAGAAAATGAACGAGGTCACACACTAGGCATAGCAATTATGCACAAAATTGGTCATCGAATTTTTATTCAACCTTATAGAATTAGAATTGCTCATTTTGTTATTATTTCACGGAAAAAAGAATGAAACCGTTTTGTTATTTTTTGTTTCTATACTGCCAAAGGGCAAGATACATAAAGTTCTATTATTCCTCTTCCCAAAATATCCAAATTTTGATGCCTATACTTCGCATAATAGGTCAATTGTATATGAACACTGATCAATTTTTAAAGCGCGAGGTGTTTTAGGGAACCCGCCTCTCTGATCCATTCGAACCAGGTACGTGCAATTTCTTTTCCTCAATCCGCCCTGCAATTTGTACTTTCATTCCTTTTTGTATCCGTTTGTGCCGCTAATGCACTAGCACTTTTCATTGGCCATTCGAAACGAAACTCTATTTTTTAATTGAAGCTATATCTGCCCAGAGATAGGTTGCCCATAAGGTTTTTGCAAACTCTTGGTGATAGCATGTTGATCTTCGTCACAGAAGTTAAATTCTTTTTGACTTCATCTTTATTTCTTCGATTCCTCGTGTTTGGCCCTCTATTAATAATTTGGAAATCCAATAAGGATGACTGGATCAAATCAATTCTTTTTTTAATTCCTAGCGAGCGATTCCTTCGAACCCCGAGGATATTCTCCTATTTTTTTGTACATAGTTCTTGATACAATTCCGTATTTTTTCATCTTCCTGTAAACCCACAGAAAATTTTTGGTTTGTGCGAACCAAAGTGAATGAATGACTTTTGGGTCTGTACCAAGTCTGAAACCAGTGGATTTATTTTTTTGTCCCAATTTTCCTATTATATTTTCTTTCCTCCTATATGTTATTTTACTATGGGTACTAGATGAAGCTAACTCTGAGATTCATCTAAAAAATAATTAGATTTATCCTTTAATACACTTGTGTATGATGACAGTAGGTCTTTTTATCGGATACTACGCTCCTCGAGCTCGGGGGGGGAGGGCCTTAATTTTTTCACAATGGTACTCCTCAGTACTTGGCTTCACTATAATGAATCACTTCGTTCAAACCCATATTATGACTACATTTGCTGCTGCAGAATAAACCATTTAAATGTTATAAACTTCTCGATACGGCATGAGTTCCGTAGCATAAGTGTGTCTTCTTTTTTTCTTCATCGAACTTCCTCGAATCTATCCATTCCTCTTCGCGCTTTGAAAACAGACATAACTACGATATGTTTTAGCTAAAATTTTTACTTCTTTAATAACCGAACTCGAGTTCTTTAATCATAAGGTTATCCTACCCCCCACTAATGATAAACACTTGTTTGGATACTTATTTTTTTTTTTTCACAAAAAAAATTATTTTTCAATTTCAATTTTTTTTATATTTTAATATTAAAATGTTTTATTTATTTAATATTAAAATGTTTTATTTATTTGTTTTTATTTATTTAATATTAAAATGTTTTATTTATATTACAATGAACTTTAATTAACTTAACGACGAGATTTTATTATCGTTTCTTGCATGTCTCGCAAAAGTAAAAGTAGGCGCGAATTCTCCCAATTTGTGACCTACCATACGATCTTTATATAAATAGGTAAATTTTCCTTCCATTATGAAAGCGAGTGTTGGCCACATTGTGGTATAATGGTAGATGCCCGAGACCAAGTTACTATTATTTCTTTCCCTCCCGCATGTGAGTTTTTCCATTTTTTCCGATAAATGGTTAGCTACAAATGGTTTTTTGTTAGCGGACGTGGTCAATGTCACAGTGTATTACTCCTTTTTTTTACATTTTTTATTTTAAAAGATTGCAGTCTATGTCCAATCTCCGATCTAAGTTTAAGTAATGGAGTAAGATAAATACATCATGAGATGTTAAAAATATAAAATCCTTTAGCTAGAAAAGGGGCGGATGTAGCCAAGTGGATCAAGGCAGTGGATTGTGAATCCCCATTCGCGGGTTCAATTCCGTCGTCGCCCATCACATTTTTTCAAATTCAAAAAATTCTATTTTCAATATTCCTATTTACGGCGACGAAGAATAAAACTATCACTATATTTTTCTTTTCCCTACTTCTTCTTCAAGCTGCATTATAACCCCAAGGTTGTGGGTTTTTTTTCTACCGATTGGGGCTCTCCCCTCACCGCCCCCATGTGGATGGTCCTACCGGTTCATAACTACTCCTCTTACTACAGGACGCTTACCTAGCCACACTTAGATCCGGCTCTACCCAAACTTTTTTGGTTCACTGCCCAACATTACCCACTTGTCCGACTGTTCTAAGCATTTTTTGGATATCAAACGGACCTCCCCAGATGGTAATCTTAATGTGGCCGATTTACCCTCTTTTGCATCAGTTTCGCTACAGCACCCTGCTGCTCTAGCTAATTGTCCACCCTTCCAGGTTGTTATTTCTATGTTATGTATGCCGTGCCTAAGGCATATCGGTTGAAGTAGATTCTTTGGGTATCATAAAACCCCCTTCCAAACGGGACAAGCTCGTCCAAAGCATACGGCTTCTATATGTATATTAGAATGATATCTCGCCAAATGGATCTTATTAAAATCGTAGGATTAAGTCCCACTGATGGATCTATAGTATCCAATCTCTGAATCCCTCATGTTATGATTCTTCTAGCATCCTGGTCTCCCCGTTCCGTCATCTGGCTTATGTTCTTCATGTAGCATTCAGACCGAATTACTCTTTAATTACTCGATACTTCCACATATTACGGGTAACTGTAGGACTCTCTCTTTTTTTCCCCCACCCGTTTTAATCTTATTACCACTGCTTAGCTCAATTCGCCTCTGACCATCAAATTAATGTGAATAACCCTTCCTCCTCATCTTGCAACCAGGGGCGCTTCCGGTTCTGTGCGTGCTTCAAACAATTTTGTCTTCTCCATATTACCATATCTCTAGAGTCATAATTTTCTATGAGGCCTACTGAACTCAATCACTTGCTGCCGTTACTCAACATTTTCTGTTGATTCTATCCCGTAGAGTACTCAATTGGATCAGTGATCGATTTCTAGGTTTCGTCGTAACTAATTGGTTACTTCCAATTACGAAATCAATAGTTCAACCCGCACTCACGGTAGTGCATTTCCATTGATATAGGAACCTTCTGTACCAGAACAAGGTTCTCCAATTATAGCCCCTCTGGATTAATATATCTCTTCTCACCATCCCATAGTGTATGAGACAAATGTATGCATTTCGATAGGGTCGTATACTATGGTTAACGATTCTACCAGATATGTCTTTTTCATTCCGTCGAAAATCGATTTTACGGTTATAGAAACGCTTATTGCCCTCCCCCTCTAGGCCTGCGTTAATGATTTCACTCCTGGCAATTACGACCTTTTAACTACAACGATCTGCCATAGATCAAATTATTTCGTGGATTGGATTTCACTTGACTGTTTACGGCTCCATTGCGTGTGCTCGGGGTAAAGTTTTGTATAAATGTATCGCCGTGTTATTAAGTATTTTGCTTTAAGTTCTTTTCTCGATAAGAGTGAATCGAAACCCGTTTTGAATCGTACTGACAGAAACCCCTCTGTATCATTGTATGCCCCATAATAGTCCATCTTCTAACCCTTTCCCGTGGTCGATGACTATCATACTATTACCTTGACCCAACGAAGAGTTTCGAACCCACTGCTTTTTTCTGTCCTAGTTGATCCTGATTCGACATTAGAAGTATATTGATTGTTCCCCAATAACCGAATACTTTTTTCTGTAAATACTGCATATTTGATTCCATCCATAAATCCATTTTCTTCCCTATGAGTTCCAGTATCGATAGAATTCTAGTTCTTACTGTTCATATGTTATGGTATGAATATACATACCAATTCGTTATGTATGGATGATGAGATTCCATTGATACGAGCCATCCAATAGACTTATTGAACGTTCCCATTGGTGTGCATCCAGCAGGAATTGAACCTACGAATTTGCCAATTATGAGTTGGGCGCTTTAACCATTCAGCCATGGATCTTAACAGAGATCATCGTATATCGTAATAATATCGTAAATAAGTATATCGTATAAATAAGTAATCGTATAATAATTATATCGTAAATAAGTATATCGTAAATAAGTATATCGTATAAATAAGTATATCGTAAATAAGTATATCGTATAAATAAGTAATCGTATAAATAAGTATATCGTAAATGTATAAATAAGTATATCGTAATAATATCGTAAATAAGTATATCGTATAAATAAGTATATCGTAAATAAGTATTATCGTAAATAAGTATATCGTATAAATAATATATCGTAAATGTATAAATAAGTAATCGTATAAATAAGTATATCGTAATAAGTATATCGTATAAATAAGTATATCGTAAATGTATAAATAACCAAATTCCAATTGAAAAAATCTTTAGGTTGAATCAATCTTTCGATGGATTTATGTGACGACTCCAATCACATTCTGGATCGTCGAATTGAGAGAGATATTAGAGAGATCAAGAATTCTCACTATTTCTTAGATTCGTGGATCAAATACCTTTTTTCCATCAAGACGCTTTATGAAACTTTTTGACCCCCGAATTTGGAGTACCCTACTTTCACGTGATTCGCAGGGTTCAACAAGCATCGAATTTTCATGATCAAAGGTGTAATCAGGTGTAAGTACTGCTTGTAGTAGCGGTCCTTATATCTCGTATTAACAATCGAAAGATGGTCGAAAGAAAAATCTCTATTTGATGAGCGTCTTCCTATACCTATGAATTCCATTGGACCCAGAAATGAGACAATTGGAAATCTTTTCGGTCTTCCATATCTAGGTTATTGTTTCGTTCCTGTATCTTCCAAAAGGGAAAAGATTTCTGAGAGTTGTTTCATGGATACGCAGAGAGTACTGTGGGTTCGCCCAATAAATAAAAAGTGTATCATGCCTGAATCTAACCGAGTTCGCGGTGGTGAGGAACCGGATCGGAAAAAGAGGGATTCTAGTTGTAAGATATCTAATAAACCGTAGCCTGGAATACGATCTCATTCAAAGAGAAAGATAGCGAATATCTTGAGTTTCTTTTTTTATCCTATACGGATGATCCGATCCGCAAGGACCATGATTGGGAATTGTTTGATCGTCTTCTCCGAGGAAGAAGCGAAACTAATCACCTGGATTTGGGACAGCTATTCGAATCTTAGGGAAAGACTTGATTTGTTATCTCATGCCCTGCTTTTGCGTGAAAAAGACCAATTGCAGGGGAGGGTTTCTCAAACAACCGGAGCTGAGGCAACTATTCAATCAAAATATTGAGCATTTTCCCATCTCTTCTCGAGAAACAAGTGGGGTATTTCTTTGCAAATTGTGTTCAATTTCATATGTGGCAATTCCGCCAAGATCTCTTCGTTAGTTGGGGGAAGAATCAGCACGAATCGGATTTTTTGAGGAACGTATCGAGAGAGAATTTGATTTGGTTAGACAATGTTGGGTTGGTAACAGGATCGTTTTTTAGCAAGGTACGGAATGTATTGTCAAATATTCAATATGATTCCACAAGATCTATTTTCGTTCAAGTAAGGGATTCTAGCCAATTGAAAGGATCTCTTGATCATCCATAGATCATTTCGATTCCATTAGAAATGAGGATTCAGAATATCCCCACATTGATCGATCAACAGACATTCAGCACTAAAAGAAAGATCGATTCTTTGGATCCTTCCTTTCTTCAAACGGAACGAACAGAGATAGAATCAGATCGATTCCCGAAATGCCTTTTGGATCTTCCTCAATGTCCCGCTATTCACGGAACGTGATAGCGAGAATAATCATCTGCTTCCGGAAGAAATCGAAGAATTTCTTGGGAATCCTACAAGATCACTTCGTTTCGTTTTCCTCTGACAGATGGTCAGAACTTCATCTGGGTTCGAATCCTATTGAGAGGTCCACTAGAGATCAGAAATTTTTGAAGAAAAACAAGATGTTTCTTTTTGTCCCTTCCAGGCGATTGGAAAATAAAGAAATGGTTGATATATTCAAGATAATTATGTATTTACAAAATACGTCGTCAATTCATCCTATTTCATCAGATCTGATGTGATATGTTCCGAAGGTGCCCGGATAGGGACACAGTTCCATAAGATTTCATTCTTGAACAAAAATCCATTTTTTGATTTATTTCATCTATTCCGATTACCGAACAAAGGGGATACACGTTACACCACGATTTTGAAATCAGAAGAGAGATTTCAAGAAAGTGCAGATCTATTCACTCCGATCATAACCGAGCCGGTCTGGTGTATCATAGGGCTTTCCCTTTTTCTATTGATTCCTACGGGTTGGATCAAAAAATTCTGATAGGTATCACTCCAAGATGGAATCGAAAAAGAAATCTTTATTGGTCTACCCGCCCTCGTTTTTATGAATAGAATAATCTTTTTATCGAAGGATCAGAAAAAAATCGGCCTGATCTACTGCGCGGAATGATTCGGAAAGATCCAAACGAAAAACGCGTATTTTGCTAGCACAACATAATGGAGGCAGTCAATCAATATAATGTATCCGAACTCTGATTCAAATCCAATATAGCAACCTATGGGTACATAAAGAAATGTATCTAATCGATTCTTTTTAATGAATAATCCTGATTCGCAACATTCGAATATGGAATCAAAGGCTCAAATAGAAATGATACTCGAATCATATAACTTAATGACATATATCGATCACCAACATTTATCGATTTGAAAAAGAGTCATAGAAATGGTTTGGATCCTCTTTTTCTCGAACCGGGATCCATGAATTCGGGATCCTGATGTATATAGATTACAATGTCCAATGATAGCAAGAATTTCAGGAACATTTGGAACATGTGCGTTTCTGAACAGAAGAACCGTTTGCCAAGTAGTGTTCGATCGGTTACTATTAAAATTCATATCGTTGATTGTCCGAGGCTATCGACCACCAAATTTTGTCTAAGTCACTTCGTTTCTTTTTGTCCAGTCACTTCGTTTCTTTTTGTCCAAGTCACTTCCCTTTTTGTCCAAGTCACTTCCCTTTTTGTCCAAGTCACTTCCCCTTTTCTTGTGAGTATCGGAATACCCCATTCATAGTCCGAGATCCCACATCCGTGAATTGAGGGTCCGCATGATCACTCCGCAATCAGTTGTGAATCAATAGGTGTTCAATCGTTTCCATTTGAATAAATTGAAACCCTTCTTATTGGATGATCATGATACTTCCCACAGCCGGAATCTTTTATCAATGGAGGAACACCATTACATTTTTATGTTCAAAAAAGATACCAGAGTGGATGATTGACTCATTCTATACTAGAATAATCGTCAAGAATCCTTTGATAACACGGATTCCTATTTCTCAATGATATTCCCTGATCGAACAATTGGCTTAATCCCGTGGAAACCTTTCAATGAAGTTCATTGCTATTTCTTTTTAAAGAAATCGACTTCGATTCTTGACATGATCCAAATCAACTTCTGGTTCTATTGTAACAAAAGATTCCCTTTTTGATTGTGGAAAGACCCTTTTCAATAATCAGTCTTACATAATGGACACTTCCTCACTACCTTGTTCTTCGCAACAAATTATTTTCTTCGTGCGTCGGTAAAAAAACATTTTTTGAGAGAGAGACTATTTCACCAATCGAGTCACAGGTATCTAACATATCAACCTAACGATTTTCCACAAAGTTGTGACAAAACGTATAACTTGTACAATCTTCCGTTTCCATTCGATCCGATGCCATTTCGTTTCGTAGGTATTTACTTTACCTCCTATCGCAGACCTTCTGCAACACCTCTACAGCGAAACAAAGAGTCCATTTTGAAGAACTTATTGTCACCTCTTTCCAGATATGAATCTATCGTATCAGAGGGAAGAACTGCATCGGTCTCCAGTTTCAATCAAACATTGGTTTGATTGCACACTCCATGTTCTGAGAAATATGTACCTCCGAAGAGGAAAAAAAAAACGGAGTCTTATCTCAAAGAATGCGTTGAGAAACGGGCAGATGTATAGACCCTTTCAACGAGATGTGCTTTTTCCAAATCTCTCAAAATGGAATCTGTTTCCAACAAAATGGAATCCGTTCCAAACATATAGCGCTGTTCCTTACTTCGACAGAGTGGCAAATTCTAAATTTCCCCTTTTTAGATACTTTTTCAGACCCATTGTCGATACTAAGTTCCGTCACAATTTGTTATCCATTTTAAAATTTGTATTCCATTTCATGATATTATCGCATGGATCATATATATCATGGCAATTCCTCAAAGATTCTTCCACAATGGACTCTGATAAGTGCGATTTCGAGGGAGTGTTACAGATCTTCTTCTGTCCAAGAAATGATCATCGAAATAATGATTCACCCGTTCCATTGATTGGACACATCTGAGTCAACAAAGCTCGGGAGTTTGGAGTTCCTCCTATTCAATCTTTTTCCTTCTTCTTGTTGCTGGATATCTCGTTCGTATACATCTTCTCTTTGTTTTCCCAAGCCTCTAGTGAGTTACAGACCGAGTTAGAAAAATCAAATCTTGATGATCCATCATACAGGTTGAGTTGGCGAACTTTTGGATGGTTATCCTACCTCTGAACTGAAATTCTTTCTGGTTAAAGATCTCTTTCAGTTGTTCTGAAACAGATTGGAGATTCGCTCTTGAAGAAATCGGGGTTTTGCTTTTGCTTTATGTGGCAACATGCTATTGGTCGCTGTGGGGTCAAATCAATACGTTCTAGGAGACGCTGAAATGTACCCCCTACACATAAAATCACAAATCGAAGAACCTTTGTTTCATACAACTATCTCGATACAAATCTCTGTTATGACAAAACACTATGGGTTGTGTTTCATATCGAACTCGAAGGTGCCATGCTATTATTATTATTATTCTTTCATATGGCGAAGGCATAGTCCTTTCTTTTTTGTTTTTCAAATCAAACGCATTGGGGCGCAAGCGTGAGGTAATGCTAAACGTTTTGGTAATTTCCTCCCTCCGATCAGA